>PVKZ01001170.1:0-81267 GCA_004027375.1 Macroglossus sobrinus
GAGAGAGAGAGAGAGAGAGAGAGAGAGAGAGAGAGAGAGAGAGAGAGAGACTGTTTTAATCTATGACATAGCAGAAATTGTCAGGAATAACTTATCAGTCCTGTCTCATAATACCAAGAAAGCAGGTAGAAATCAAAAGTATACAGCCTGCAGATCCTCTATTCTCCTTTTAGAATACCCACTTGAGATTCTGCAAGTTTATCTAGAGATTCTGCTGCTTCTATATTAGTATCCTAGTTGATTGAAAAAAAATAGGTGCTACTCTCAGGTTTTTAGGGAAACCAGTGAAAATTAAAAAAAAAAAAAAGAAATTCTGTGCTGAGTACCAGAGAACTAAACTATAATATAGAGGTAGGTGTCTGGTGTGAAGGGGGAAGTGAAAAGCATACTTGTAGCTATTATTGTTAGAAAAGCATATATAAACGTGATGAAGATTGTAAAATTTAAAGTCCAATGGGTTCACTTTGGGCTCACAAAACAGGATCAATGAAAAGGAAAAGGGAAAGTTTACTTCTTTTGTGCTTTTATAGCATGATGAATTTTCCCTATCACCTCTTCATACTTTATCCTGCTTATTTGCCTGCCATTCTCAATAGACTGTAATATCTGTGAGGGCATAAAACATGTCTGAATTGTTTTCTATTTTATCCCTAATGCTTTGCATGGTTCCCAAAAATACAGTAAGATCTCAAGCAAATCTGTTAACAGAAAGAAAGGAGAAAAAGAGAGACGGGAAGGAGGGATAGAAGGAGGGAGAAAAGATTCTTTCACTAGTCCTTATTAAAGCCTGTTGTTTCCTCATTAGATTTAATAATTGCTTTTTTAAAAAATAATCCATTAGCTTCATGGGTATATTCAAACTTTAAGCATTTACAAAATTGAGTTATATTACTGAACATATTACTTTAAAGTTATGTTAATTTTTCCTTAGAAAATATCAAATTTATCCTAAATTAGAAGGAATAGTACTATGATCACTTAGCCCCTTCCAAAAAACTTCAATAGCCCTCCTGGTTCATCTATACTTCCACTCTATTCCTCTTTCTTCTGGGATTATTAAATATTTAAATAATAAAAAATATGTTCAATTACTTAAAAATTATATTTTTCCTGCAGTAGAATAAAATTGAGATATAAAAATATTGTGTATACAAATCATTACCCAAGAATATATATAATAATTATATCATATATATTCCTGATTTTAGCTATAAACTTTTTTTTTAAGTCAACTGATTCTCAGTGCATTCCTCTGATATTAAATTGGTATTCTGCCTTTTAAAATGAGAAAATAAGAACTAATATATTAAAAAGCTTAATCAGGACACAAACATAGTCAGAAAGAGAAATATAATTAGTACTAAAGAGTTTCTAAATTCATATGCTGTAATTGGACCACTCTAATAGCTCTCTTGTTATTGCAGTTATCAGAAAATGCACTTGATGACTTTGTTTTGATATTCAAAAGACAAGACTATTTTTATTTACACTATAGATATAAGTCAGGAATACTGTTTTTAGCAATATCTCATTAATTATTTGGAATTAAAAAAGAGAAAACATACGAGAAAGTGGTTTTAAAATCTTGGTAGAAACCAATTAAAGAAGTAAAGCACTATTGTCTAATTATGCAATTGTGTTAAAAAAATTTTTAGTAAAACTTATTGACTATATTGTATATTTTATTTGGGCTCTATGATAAGTAGTTTTGAAAGTTTGGATAAAAGGTCAGTTTTGTAAAGTCAATGAAAGATTAGCTAAGTTCCCAAACAAAAATAGCAGACAAGTATATGGAGTATTAAAGGTTGATGAGAACATTTGCCTCTGTAATCTTTTATTGGAAACCACTGTGAAGATTTGTTCATAATGACATCAACTGTTAGTGACATGTACATGTACATAAAATGGTAGTAACAAGAAAAAAAATTGATGTAAATGATAGAGGCTCTGTTCATCCCTCTGGAGACCAAATCAAAGTTGTGACAGAAGCAAGCAGAAAACAGCGAGGAAAAATCACCTGGAATCTAGATGAACAAGCCATACAACAACTAGGGAGAAATCTAAGAAATCACACTGCAACTGCACAAGGTAATACAGGCCGAGGATGCCAGGCTGCCTACTCCTGAGTAGCTGAGTGGGACAAAGGCTGTGGCAGCGGCAGACGCCTCTTAAAGAGGTCATGACTGTGAGAGGACTTTTGCAGTCTTGGACCTGTTTGGTCTGAGCACCAGTACCATTTTGGCTGCACAGGGGGACACTGAGTTGTCAGAGTAAGGGCTGAGGCAAGACTTGCTCTGTAAAGTGCGGGCATTATCCATTGTTCTTCTGTTGAGCTCTCACTGCTCCCAGTGTGTGGATTCAGCACTGTAATAGCTGAGACATCATCAAACTGAATAACAGAGGTCACTCTGCTCAGAGGATTCCCTGAAACGCTGCCTCCCCCAAGTTGCGGCCCCAAACAAGCCACATCCAAGAGTATCTTCAGCAAGTCAGGTGCTCCTTGCTTAGTAGTGCCTAGACTCACACTGGAGGCAGCTGGTCTCGATTTCTGGTGTGGCTTTTGGAGGCAATTATAAGCACAACATCTATAGATTGCTTTTTGAATCTTAATAGGTGGCCCTGGAGGGGCACAGGCTAGGCCTAAACTTGGCCTGCAGCTGAACCCCTCTCAAGACTGTTCCACTGGACACCTACTACACAAAGTTGTGCTAATAAGAATGAAAGACATAAGAGCTTTGCTTAGTACATGGAAGCAGACACAGAAGGGCAGCCAGAATGGGAAGACAAAGAAGCAGAAACCATATGAGAGAACAGAACAGAGATGCAGGAATAATGGAGTCAAGTAATGTAACAGATGCAGAGTTCAAAACACTAGCTATAAAAATGCTAAATGAATTTAGGGGAAGTGTAGATGAATTCAGTGAGAATTTCAACAGAGAGATAAAAAAAACATAAAAATAAAAATGAACATTATAAAACAAAACAGTTAGAAATGAAGAATAAATTATCTGAGATAAAAAAGTATATTAAATAGAATAAACAGAGCGAATAAAGAAAAGGATCAAACAACCAATATAGAGGATGGGAAAGCCAAGGACACTCAATCAGAATGGCAAGAAAAAAGAAGCCAAGACTATAATAATAATTTAAGGAGTCTATGAGACACTACTAAAAGTAAATATATTTATGTCTTAGGGGTACCTGAAGAGGGAGAACAAGAAGTCAAATATATATTTAAAGAAATAATGATAAAAATTACCATAACCTGGTGAAGGAAACAGACATAAAACCCTAGGAAGCTCACACAGTCCCTAAAACCAGAAACTCAAAGAGCCCCATACCAAGACACATCATAATTAAAATGCCAAAGATTAAATACAAAGTACAAAGAGAGAATCTGAAATACAGCAAGATAAAAGCAGTCAGTTACTTATAAGGAACACCCATAAGTCTGGCAGCTGATTCTCAAAAGAAACTATGCAGGGCAGAAGGGCTTGGCACAAAATATTCGATGTGATGAAGACCCAGGACCTACAATCAAGATCTACAGGAATACTTTATCCAGTAAAACTATCATTTAGAATTGAAGGACGGATAAAGAGCTTCCCAGACAAAAGTAAGGTAAAAGAATTTATCATCATCAAGCCAGTATTATAGGAAATGTTGGAGGGACTTATTTAAGAAACAGCAATAAAGAATGGTAATAACTACATTCTTATCAACAAGTATCTCAAATGGAAAAGATAGCTTGGCTGAATGAATAAGAAAACAAGACGGTTCATGTATTGACTACAAGAGACTCACATCAGATTAAAAGACACATACAAACTTAAAGGAAGGGGATGGAAAAAGATATTGCCTTGATGGACCTAGAGGGTATTGTGCTGAATGAAGAAAGACAGATAGAGAAAGACAAGTATATCATAATTTCACATACATGCGGAGTCTAAACAACAAAATAAAAAACAACAGAAACAAACAAACTTATAGATACAGAGAATATTTTGAGGGCTACTAGGTGGGTAGGGTGTTGGGGGGATGGTGAAAAAAGGCAAAGGTATTAAGAAGTACAAATGGATAGTTACTAATTAGACATGGAAAAAAGATAGCATAAGGAAAATAGTCAACAATGTTGTAATAAATATTAAGGGGGAAGAAGGGTACTATATTTAGTGTGGTGATCACTTTGTGAGTTATATAAGTCTATAATCACTATATTGTACAATTAAAATTAATATATTATTTTATGCCAACTATAATTGCTAAAAAGATACCCATTGAATTGTATGGTATAAATACAAGCAACTAATTGTCTATTATATTTCAATAAAGCCAGAAAAAATAAAGCAGAGAATTTTCTACAATAGTCACAGAAAGAGAAGTCAGAGATTCAAAGCACAAGGTGGATGTAGTGTGTCATTGCTAGCTTGAAGGTGGAAATGGCCAAACCAAAAAAAAAAAATGTTGATAACCTCTAGTAGATGAGAGCAGTTTACAATTGACAGCCAGCAAGAAAACAGGGACCTCTGTTCTATAACCACAAAGAGCTGAATTCTGATAAAAGAACAAACAGACAAACAAACAAACAAACAAAGTATAAGAAGAAGAGTCTTCCCTGTAACTTCCAGATTAGAGTCTAAACCAACTGAAACCTTAATTTTGGCCTTGTCAAACCAGAAGCAGAGAAGCCGGACTTCTAACTTACAACACTGTGACTAAAAATTGTGTTGTTTTAAACCACTAAATTTGTGGCATTTTGTTATTTAGGAATACCATAGCTGGTGCTTGATTCAAACCGACACTTGACTGTATTATTTTATTTAGATAATGTATGCAAAATATTTAAATATTAATATTCTTGGATCTTACATGACAATTGAATCTCCTTTATATGCTTTTTCCTTAAGCTCTTTTATAGCAGAAATCATGTTTTATCCTTAAAAAAAAATTAAAACCTTTTCTACTGAGATAGGCATATCACTGACACTCAATAAATAATTGATAAAGTGAACATAATATAAATAGAATGTCCATCTCATCACCCTTGGCATTCCTTCCTAAAGTAGCAACAGAAAAGCTGCTAGGATCCTTAGCTATTTGTCATAAAACTATTTTTTTTATAAAAAAACATACACTTTAATTTGAAAAGCCATGTATCAAAAGCTAATATTCTCCATAGTAATATTATTTTCCTAAAGAATTAACATGTGCAAATTTAATATAATGCTATAATTAAGATTCACATGGATGCTGTAGATGTTATTGTGTTTGTTGCCAAGGCAACCATATGTACTATGTTCAAAAAGGTTGATATTTTTCCCTTCCTGAGAAATAAAAAAAAAACAACTGTACTTAAAAATCTATTTAGAAAGGAACAAATTGTCATTTTTAAAAGCTGATATTTATTTCACTTCATCTTATGAAAAGTCATTCTTCTAAAAATGTGAAATCCAAAAGTATCAACTTTTTAATCAATCCATTTATTTATTCTTAAGGGGTTGTTTTTTGATGCTTTTTCTGGCCCCTAGTACTCCAGTTTTATTCCCTTACCTCGTCCCCCATATTTAAGCATGTACCACATTCATTCACATTACTTATCAGAAAGTGCAATAGTCATTCCCATATTGTTACATTAATGTTATACAGTCATATCTAAGAATGAAATTCCTATATTCTAATGACTGTATTTACTAATTTCAATTAAACAATTAAATCACCATTTGAACATTTGGGCATTCTGTCAGATTACTGTAGTTATCTTAAGTCATTAACAAATAATGTGCTTTAATTCCATTATCAAATACTTAAACAAAGAATTTATTGGAAAAAAGGCAACAAGCTTTGTACCAGGAGAAATCAAGTATGACTGATCCACTGTGATTCTTTCAGGGGGAAAATATGCATGCAGACAAAGGGAGTGTAGTAGATATAATCTATATTCACTCTCCTGCCCCTCCAACAAAACAAAAAATCTTTGACAAGTTTTTACATCTTCAATGGTTATTTAAAAAATTAATAAACAAAAGTGTACCACTTCTTCAAATCACAAAGGAATATAGCAGGGAAAAAAATACAAAACAGCCAGAAAACAATGAACAAAATGGCAATAAGTTCATAAACAAAAAAAAAAAGAAAAAAAGAAAAGAAAAAATGTATATAACAAGCAAACAAGCTTCATAACAGAATAGGAAATTGACTTTAATTTAGGAAACAAGTAAGCATTCTAAAATAGAAAATTACAAACACTAAGGTTCCCTGGAGATCTAGGCAGTTAACATTTTACAAATTATCCTGAGGTAGAGCATAGTAAAATCTTCAGGCTGGCATATATCTTCAAACACTTTTGGGCAGTTAAATGGTCTGGAGAATATAAGAAGAACTAACAAAGTTCATTTACATGAACTTTGCACATGTAAATGTGCAAAGTGGTATGTGGCTTAGCACAAGGGAGAGTCTTCGGGGAAACATCTAAATTGTACCCAAAGAAAACCCAAGAAACTGGGAGTCAACAAAAATTGTTTCCCCAACAACTTCTCAATATGTTGCTGGGTTAAGGAAAAAATGTAAAAGAAAAACAAAAAAGGGAAAAATGATGTACTTTGTTAGTTGAGGAATGAGATAAGAAACTGAAAACATTCTCCCCTTGATTAGAAATTATGGTTGCAGTACCAGACACTTTGTATCAGTGAACTAAAGAAAGGAAACAAAGGAATAAAAGGAATAGATCAAGAGAGTGGGAGGATTGTTTCCCAAATGAAGAATGTTGGGAAGTAATAACCAAGGTGAGGACATAATTTCCTTTTTTTAAAATTTTAATTTACTGAATTCCTGAAAACTAGAATGAAATAGATTAAACTTGAGAAAAGTTTAGCAAAAAATACACTGAAGACCTACATCCTACAGTAAAGAATAGATTTATGGAAACTCTTATTGCCAGAGGTTTTTTATTTCATCTCTTTCTAAAGTGATGAACTTTTATTTCTAACTGCTTATTTGACATCTCTACTCGATTCTTGTATAGACACATTAAAGTCAACATCTATAAAACCAAGTCTTTTACCTTTTGCCCTCATAAATACTTTTTTTTGAATAGCATTCCACAATTTTTTTTCAGTGCTTTCCTCTCTCAAACAGCTCTTTCATCACCACAAAATGTCTTAGTCACATGTTTTTAAATTCTTTTCGTTTAATCTCTGAAATATGCTCCAAATCTGGACTCTCTTCTCCATTCCTATTGCTACCACTTTGGTTCAGTCCCTATTCATAGTTTACCTGGACTATGTTAGGAATTTCTTAACCTGTTCTATTCTATTTCTATTCTTTCATCTCTCCCCTTTCCAGACCACCCTGCACCTAGTTTCAAGACTTGCCTTTAAAATTCATATTTGGTTTTGTGATTTTCTTATTTAATATTTTTCAAAGACCCCCCACTACATACAGGATAACTTCCAAACTTTTAAACTTTGTCTTTTAAGCCCCAATACAGTCTGGTCCTAGTTGCTTTTTACTTTCTGCTACTTTCCACTCCAGGCTACCCAAACCTCAGACACAATAGACTACAGTTCCCAACATACTCCATAAACTCTCATGTTCAAACTTCTATTACAGCATTCTACCCTTTCTCATTATAGTTAATTGTCTCCTCACAAGCTCATGAGCACCTCGAAAGCAGAGAAAATATCTTTTGTTATATAAAGGGATACAGAGAGTAACTCCATAAACTTTGAATGAATGAATAATTGAACAAATGAATTCAGTTAATTGTAGGCTGAAAATATAAATTACTTCCATTAATGTTTTCTTTTTACTTTTTGATAAGTTTGTAGTTGACAGAACCATAAAGAGACCCAAAATAATACCTTATTCATTTTTAAAAATAAGACACATTGCTAGTTCGATGCCTCGTACAAGGTCTGCCCTTACTAAGTATGAAAGCAGTGAAAGAATTTATATGTTTCAGCTAGTTCATAGCAATAATTTAAAAATGCAACTTTTTAATTGAAATTTTCAGGTTTATACATTACTTTTTAGGAAAAAAAATACCAAAGCTATTTCTGATGCTTATTTAGGTGGATTCCCTGATTTGAAGCACCATACAGATTCTCGTCATTTTTTATGCCCCTAACACAGATTACCATCAGCTATAAAAGTTGCCAAATTACTCAAAGGCCATACATATGGAAAATGATTCATTAAATGTTATAAATGGAAGTAACTAGTTTGGAATCACAGAGGGCACTTCAAGTTGGAAAGTAAATTTCCCAAACCTGAAAACATTTGCAAACATTTGCAGATGTAGTGACAGCACAGTTTTGAAAAAAAAAGTCATTTGGTACTTAGAGTAACTGTGCTGAAGTTTCATCTAGAAAAATTGCTAATAACTCTTTCTTATGAGAATGTAACTAGGCAGTGATCACAAACTTTGATATTTTGGATTTGTGTATTCTATAAATAAGGAACACTCATATCCTATTTCCCAGTTCTATTCTTATGTGTCCCTTCACACCCACCAATAATTTTACTTTCTATATTTACATTGTTTTCTAAGACACAATCTCCAGTACATAATAGAAGCATAAGCCTCCAGCATATCATTTTATAAAATTATATTCTATTTAGCAGAGGTTTTCTTCTTCCTGTTTCCTTTAAAAAATGTTTATTTTTCTTTTCAAAAGTAAATTTTCTTCATTAGCAAGGAATATACCACTTCACAAATATAGTATTTTTCATAATATTACCTTGCTGCTGCTCTGTTTTATTACATAAACTCAGTGCACATCCCCCCCACCGGGGGTGGTGGGGAAAGGCCACACATTTGTCAGTAGAGTCCTGACATTTGATTTTTAGACATCCCTCAAGCTTGCAAGACAACATGTAGTCAAATGTGAGAAACTCAGTACACGTAACACAAAGCATTCAAGGGCTGACTGCTGAATCCAATAGAAGTGCCAGGTTCCAAAGACTTCATACCTGGGCTTTGCTGAAGGGCTCACATATATAGTTCATCTGTCTTTTTTCAATGTATGTACAGTAGCAGCTGGGGTTGTGCAATTTTTCTTCTCCAAGAAAGGTATTGATTGCTCAGGAGTTTTTGTCAACATTTTAAAATAAAATATGTTTTACTTTTATCATCAGAAGGAGAAGTGTATCGTAGATTATAATTTGCTGGTGCTCACTCCAGATCTGCAGGTTTGATTCTTCAATGATTTAAAGGATTCTCAATGGATAATTTGTTACATCTCTAATTTGAACATATATCTGAAGCATATGTTTAATCTTATGCAGTTTTCAGTGAAGCATGAAGGTCTTGGCACTATAAAACAGAAACAAAAAAGTGAGTGGACTGTGTGGCTCCAGGGACTGGTCATGAGGTAACAAAGATAGTTGGATAATCAAACTCAAATCACACACCACCACAAAGTTTATAGTGAGAAAAGATACCTGGGTAGAAATCTGAAAAAAAAAATGCATGCCAGTGGCAAAAGCAATCCTGAAAACAGCCTAACAAAATATCCCTCACCAAGAGAAGAGTAATGAACTTAGTTCTCATATGTTAATTATGTATTGATAGGTGAGATGTTATTCCTTCTTTCACCCTCTGTGTGGCTTTGAATTTGTTTGTTTATTTTAAATTTATTGGGAGACATTGATTAATAAAATTGCATAGGTTTCAAGTGTACAATTAAATAATATATCATCTGTATATTGCATTCTGTGTTCACCACCTGAAGTCAAATCTTCCATCATTATATATTTGATGTCCTTTTCAGTGTGACTTCTTTAGAGCTGCCAACATATGGCTGGGTCAGGAGGATGTTACCTTTTTGACACTGCAGACTAATGCCATTTTCAAGTGGTGATCTGTTGGGTGTGGGAGGTCTCTACTGAAAAAGGTGTCATTAAAAATTCTAAGGAATCCAAATAGGAAAACAATTATATTACCTTAAAATATATTTAAATAATGGTAGAGATATTGTATGAGTAAACTGAAAACAGAGAGATAAATATACTAAAAATGCAAAATCAAGATATAAGCAGGTATTTGTGAACATAAACTAATAAATCTCAGAGTTTGGGAATTTCTTTCTTTGTCAGATCACTTGCTTTGCTCTTCTCTTCACCCCAGGGTTTGGGATGTACCATTAAAATAGCAGAACATTTTTTTTGAAATTATTATAATATTTTAAAATAGACTGTTGGCTGTATAGTACTTTGATAGGCTTTCTCTGTTGCCAGGGCTGTGTAGGAACCTAATTCTTGTTTCTCTCTCTCTTCTTTGTATCATTTCTCTCATCTAACCCCCTATGTCTGACAATCTTGGACATCAATTAACCACGAAACATGTCTAACCAAATGCTAGTTGTTTCAAGGCATAGTTCATTATGTCTTCTGAAAAAGCTATTGTAAAATGTACAAAACCTGACTTTTTGCCACCCAGAGCATTCACAATAAATAATTAAATGTCAAAACTAGAGAATAAATGTACCTTTTGAAGGCAGAAACCCCTGTGCCAGAGTGAGATAATAGCAAGATATTTTCCGGTGGGGAGTTTGCACTATTTGTGTTTTCTGATATTTTCAATAAACTGCTTTCCACTTCTAATTATTTCTGAAGAATAAAATTAATTTTTGAAATCCCTCCAGCTTTTAAAACTAAACCTGCTTTATGAAGCTATTTGTTCAAAATGTCTTTCTCAGCCTTAAAATATTCCAATTCCAAACCAAAGGAGATTCAAATAAAATTGTCAAATCTCACTTATTCTTTCTTACCAACCACTAATCTGCTACTCTGTATGCTCTGCAGGCACAGCTATGGAAGCCAATAAATTAATATTTGAGCTGTTTAGCTGTATGTTCAGTGACAGCCCTTATATCTTTAAAAATACAATATACAGTAAGATTTTATATGGAGAATAAACAGTCTTTACAGCAGATGATTTCAAAGCTTGAGTGCTTTAGCCCTCCTTTACTGAATGCAGGAAATTTTAGGTAGATTGTAATCTCATTCATACTTTAGTTTTTAGAATGCCTAACAACTTTCAGCAACTATAAATCATTATGCAAATGCAATAGAATTATAGCTTTCACAATAAAATTTCTATCTTTTTCAGTAAAAAATAAAAAGTATATTTCTCTATGTAGGTTAATCATGAATATGTACCTACCAATTATTCTTTCACCAAATGTAGCACTTAAAATTTTATTGTATTAATTCATTTGATACTTATGACAATGACTTAATACAGACTGATTGAAACTTCATAGAGTCCACTCCAAATGATTCATTGTTTTCCTTAAAAGCTTTTACAGCATCATCCTACCAGGTGTATTAAAAATAAAATGTCAATTTAGCGTAACTCTAAGTCAGCCCTTTAATAAGATTTGAAAATCATACATAGAGAGTTAATAACATGAAAATGGTTTTCCTCAACATTAAAAAGAAAAGGTTTCCAATTAAGTCTATATTGGTATGAGCTGCTAGTAAGAATCATAGCATGGGGCTTACTCGACCAAACTCGTTTAAATTCATCCTAACCTTTATTTTACCTGCTGTGCCACTATTTATATTTTACCAACAATTTCTACTTTTGCAAATTGTGTAACTAGTTGGCTTTATTATACTACTTTGCCCAGGACATCATAGTTCATCAGACCCTAATTCTAAAATTTGTGGGACACATAAATTTAGCTCTTTATTTTTGATTGCTCTTGAAAGAAGAATTATGTTCTTTTCTATTGTTGTTTGATAAAAAAAAAAAAAAACTTCTCTAACCTTCACTATAACCTCTCATTACACTTTGTAGTTGATTTGCTGTTTAAAGATACTGGATTTAGAGACCATAAGGTTACAAATAGAAATGATTCAAATCTGTGCACATCAGAAGCATTGAATTTTTCAGATTTGAACAGAGATTGCAGGAAAGATTTTACACCTTAGATCGTCTTAAAATCAAACTGATCATGTGAAATCTCATATTTATTGTATGCTTTTTTGGTTCGTCATTTATTTGGAGTGCATTGTGATTATTTATACAAGTATGATATATAATTTAGCCTATGAAATATTTAGTTAAAGATTCAATATGTCAGTTTCTGAAGAGTGGAATAGATATACAAATATATAGCTTAAATGTATTCCATTTAGTCTCATGCTGAGTTTTATAGTAGTTTTATAATCTGAGATTTTAAAATTGGTAATAGAAACAAGCAAAGTCAGTTTCAAGACGTTGATTAATAAAGGATGACCATTAATATTTATATGACAATTTGTTTACAATTATTTCCTCTATTTCTATCCAAAATTGTATATGTGGACAGATAGATCACCTTGGCAAGATCATGATAGTTGAGCGAGAAAAAAATTATCTTGTTTTTCTTGACTGAGGAAAGGTTTATAAGAAGCAGGACAATGTCAGACAGTTCAAGTGGGTGATTATTGTTGGCATATCATGTAAAGTAGAAGGAGAATTTAAGTATTATCCTCTAGAAAGCTTTCTTATGAATTATACATAAATCACCACCTGTTTAAACTATAGATTGTATTGACCTGCTATAGTGGACAGAATTCACAACCTGCTTCCAAGTTCTCTTATATACTTATTTTATGGTTATAGCTTTCTTCCTCCATCACTCCCTCCCATCCTCTCTTTCGTAATTTCTTTATTGTTTTTTTTCTCTTTCTCCAACTTCTCATTTCTCTCTTTATCTCTTTCTTCTCCTCTTTCCTTCCTCCCTCCACATTTCCTCCTCCTTGTTCTTCTTTCTAATAGTCAGAGCCCCTTATGATTGAATACATGGAATCTTGGCTGTTTTCAAAAATGAAGTAGAACAAGTACCTTAGAAAATAAAAAAAAATACTGCAAAAAAAAGTTATGTGATTATATAATCTACAACGGATAAATTCAGTACAGTGGGAAAT
The DNA here is from genome assembly GCA_004027375.1 of Macroglossus sobrinus. Classification (NCBI taxonomy): domain Eukaryota; kingdom Metazoa; phylum Chordata; class Mammalia; order Chiroptera; family Pteropodidae; genus Macroglossus; species Macroglossus sobrinus. The sequence goes on from PVKZ01001170.1 coordinate 12,919, forward strand.
AGTCTATCCTCATTTCCAGTACCATCTTAGAGCCAGTAAAAGAGACTCTGTGGTGAATAAACTCTTAGCGTAGGCTCCATGATCTCTACCTTCTGGTATTCATGCCCATGTGCAATCCCTTCCTTTGAGTATGAGCAGGACCTGTGACCTGCTTCTAACTAACAGAATATAGCAAAAGTAATTAGATGTATGTAATTACATGCACATGATTATGTGATTATATAATATTGTTGAGTTTCTTCTTTACTGGCATTGAGGAAACAAATGGACAAACCAGAAAGCACAACACAGCAAGAAACTATTATTGAACTATAGGAGCTAAGGATGGCTTTTAGCTATAACCTGCAAGGGCTTGCAACTATCACCCAGCAAAAGAGAGAGAGAGAGAGAGAGAGAGAGAGAGAGAGAGAGAGAGAGAGACCGACCCTTAGTCCTACAAACACAAAAAATAGAATCCTGCCAACAAACAACTTAGAATTGGATCCTTCTGTGGTTAATCTTTATCAGTCTAAAACCCCACTTAACACTTTAGATGCAACCTTATGAGACCTTGAGGCAGAGAATACCACTCTTCCTGGACTCATAGCTCACAAAAATGGTGAAATAATAAATCTGTATTTTTTAAGCTGTTAAATTTATGGTAATATAATTATGCAATAATAGATAACTAATACAGATCTTTTCACTAGACCTCTCACAGAAAGACATATATAACCACACATACCCAAATAACAGTATTAAGAACATATGTGTACTCTGTCACTCAGGTTTTGGTGCTCTATTCTGGCCTAAAAATACCTATATATTTTAACTTCTGCTCACATGACTAACTGTCCAGACTCTAAGGACTCACTCCACATCTCCTTCTATATGTACTCCAAACAAAAAGCAACTGTATCTGAATGCTATAAAGATTTATTGGGTTGCACCAAAATCAGAGCAGAGCACAGCACTGCTTCAGTTTATGTGGAAAATTTAAATAGAGTGCTTAAAAGAAAAGGCAAAATAATTAAGTTGCCCAGATCTTATTTCTAGATAACAAAAATACAACAGATATTGCTTAATGAAGTATTATTTAGATGTCAGAAGCATGGCAGTGTGAGGGGTTCCCCTTGAAATTACAGAAAGTTAAACAGCTATAATCCAATGAAGGATTCCTAGCCTAGTATACAAACATTTCTAAGAGATCTGTGCATCAAACATCTGAAGTGGGCTAAATCAGAGCAAACTGAAAATGAGGAAAGGAAGAAGAGCAGACAGGGGTGCTGCAGACACAGCCTAGAACTTGCTGAGAGATTCAGGGAGAGGAGAGAATCCAGGTTGCTGTGTATACTCTCTGTAACCCTGAGCATATCTGCCTGAGTGATCAGCATATACTATAGCTGAGTCCAACAATCTATCGAGCAGAGACCAGAGTACAGAAGTGTGACAGCTGTGTTTTAGCAGCTGCCACTGGCAGATGGAAAACAAAGCAAAGGAGCCTGGTCAACTCCCTCCACCCACTCAGAGCTAGCAGCGGACCCCAGATGAAACTGTAACAGTGAGTGTCAAGCTACAAAGCAAAGTGTCTATAACCCCAAGAATTGAAGAGAAACCTCCTGAGACATAGATGTATAATAAGGCTAATCCCAGTGACAGTGATGCAAATACATAAGCAAGGCAGCTGAGGTCTGGCAGCTGCTGTTATGGGGAGGAGGACAAAGCCACAAACACACCAGTGACCTCTCACAACTCAACCCATCCCCATCCATTGAGGCTGATTCCAGAAGAAGCACCTGGGACACCTCATTTGCATCTGGCTGCTGGTGTAGCACATTGACTTCAGGAACTCAAAACCTTATCAACTACCACATTCTCCCACAAGGGTGCAGCCCTGAGACAGAGATGACTTAGTGACAGAGAAGGCACCCACCTTGCCAGGGAAAAAAATGACATTTTTCACCCAGCAGAGGTCCAGGAAGCCTAGGCAGTATAGGACTGTTTTCTCTTCAAGTATCACCTACTGGGGCGGAAAGAAAAATCTCTTCTTATCAACCTGCTAAAGAAGCATCACTCTTAATAATAATAGTTTTTTTTTAAGTGAAGTTCATTCCCATAAATGCTTAGGAGGAGAAATAGTCCATAAATATCATGAACAACCAAGGTAACAAGGCAGACGGTAAATCAAATTTTTCCAGAATTTAAATTTAAAGACATGAAAATATGTTATTTAAATGGCAGAAAATTTGAGATTGTAGTTCTAAAAACACTCGACAAGATGCAAAAAACTCAGATAGATCATTTAAAGAACTCAGAAATAAAATCAATGAACAAAGGAAATACTTTACCAAAGATATTGAAAGTTTAAAAAGAATCAAATAGAAATTCTGAAGCTGAAGAACTCAAGAAATAAAATGAAGAATAAAATAACAAACTTTGGAAATAGAACTGACCAGAGGAGGAAAGACTTAGTGGTATCGAGAGAAAAGTCTGGAAATGACACAGATGGAAGAAGATACTTGAGAGTGAAAAAAAGATGAAAAGGACTCTACAAGAACTACCTGACTCCATCAGAAAGAGTACTATAAGAATAATGGGTATACCACAAGGAGAAGATAGGGAGAAGGAAACAGAAAGCCTATTAAAAAAATAGTGTATGAGAACTTCTCAAACCTATGGGAAGACTGAATGTTTGCATTCAAGAAGCAAGAAGAACACTTAATTGTTTCAATCTAAAAAAAGCCTCCTACAGGACACATTATATTAAAACTGTAAAAATAATGACAAAGAAAGAATTTCCAAGTCAGCCAGGGAAAAGAAGATACTATCCTATAAAGGAAATTTCATTAGATTATCATTGGATATTTCAGCAGATAATCTACAAGCTAGAAAGGAGTAGAATTAAATATTCAAACTATTGAAAGAAAGAAATTACCGGCCAATATTAATACATTCAGCAAAGTACTCCTTTAGATATGACGGAGAAATAAAGATCTTTTCAGACATACAGAAGCTAAGCAAATTTTTTATGACAAGACCTGCATTACATGAAATACTTAAAGGGGTTATTCTAAGTAAAACAAAATGACAAAAAGTTACAAAACTATGATTAAAATGACTAATAGACAGACCAAAGTAGAAAATTGCAACACTAATTTAAAATAGGGTATTATACACTTAAATATTGCATAATGGTTAAAGGAGGCAAAAACATTTTAAAAAGAGAAGACAATAGCTATGGAAACTCAAAATGAACTCACAGCATAAATAGAAATAATTATGAGAATGAAAAAGGAGTGGGATAAATGTCTGAGCTTACAAAAAAATGGAGATAAAACACATGTAGAAGAAAAAGGACTATTGTATATATGAAACTTTCTTTAACATAAACTTATTGGTAACCGCATAAAAAAAATCCAAAACTGAGACATAGGATATATAAAAAAGAGGAAACAGAGAAAAATAAATCATAGGATAACACCAAACTAAAATAACAGACAGAAACATAAGTTCAAAGAAACAATGGAGACTCTGAGCTACCAGACAACAAAAGATAAAAAGGCTATAGGAAAACTTGATATTTTAATAATCACCCTAAATGTAAATGGACTGAACTCACCAATTAAAAAAGCAGAGTAGCAAATTGAATAAAAAAATAAAATCCAACCATATGCTGCTTTTGAGAGACACATCTGAGCTGTAAGGACAAATATGGAATCAAAGTAAAAGGATGGAAAATGATACTCCAATCAATTGTCATTTAGAGAAAAGCTAGTATACCTGAACTTATATCTGATAAAATATATTCCAAGATAAAAAGGTAACAAGAGACTAAGATTGAGTTTTCATAATAATAAAGGGGACAATAAAATAGGAAGGCATAACACTTATCAATATATATGCTCCCAATCAGGGAATACTAAAATATATAAAGCAACTACTAACAAAATTAAAGAGAAAACTGACCAAAAGACATTTATAGTAGAAGACCTAAATACTTTATTGACAGATATGGATAGATAATTCAAACAGAAAATCAATAAGGAAATATCAGTCTTAAATGACACATTATACCAATTTAACATAATCAACATTTACAGAGCTTTTCATCCCAAAATAGTAGTTTATACATTCTTCTCTAGTGCACGTGGAACTTTCTCAAGGATAGGTAATATTTCGGGACACAAAACTAGCCTCAAAAAATTTAAGAAGATTGAATCATACCAAACATGTTCTATGACCACAGTGCTTTGAAGCTGGGGGTCAACTGCAAAAAGAAACTGGAAAACCTGTAAATATGTGGAAATTAACCAATATGCTACTAAAGAACAAGTGGGTCAAATAAAAAATAAAAAGAGATTAAAAGATACATAAAAACAAAAGAGGATGAAAGTACAACACATTAAACTTTTGAGACATAGCAAAAGTAGTAATAAGAAGAAAGTTTATAGCATTACAGGCCTATCTTAAAAAATGAGAATGAGCTCAAATAAACATCCTAATACTACATCTTTAAAAAACTAGAAAAAAATGAAGGCTAAAGTCAGCAGAAGAAAGGAAATAATTAAAATTAAAGCAGAATTAAATGAAATTGAGTACAAAAAGACAGTAGAAAAAAGTAATGCAACAAAGAGCTTGTTCTTTGAAAAGATTAATAAAATTGACAAAACCCCTGGCTAGATTCACTAAGGAAAAGAGAGACAATACACAAATAACAAAACCAGAAATAAAAAGAGAAGTTACAACTGATACCACATTAATACAAAGGAACATACAAGAATACTATGAAAGATTATATGTCATCAAATTCAATAACCTAGAAGAAATGGACAAGTTCTTAGAAATATACAACCTTCTTAAACTGAATTATGAACTGAAAAATCTGAATATACCAATCAACAGTAAGGAAATTGATAGAATCATCAAAACCCTCCCCAAAAAATAAAAATCCAGGACCAGAGGGCTTCACTAATGAATTCTGCCAAATATTCAAAGAAGATGTTATACCTGTACTTCTCAAACTCTTCCAAAAAGTAGAAGAAGAGGCAATAATTCCTAACTTATTTTATGAGGCCAACATTACTCTGGTAACAAAACTTGGTCAGATAACACAAAAAAGGAAACTATTGACCAATATAGATGAATATAGATGTAAAAATTTTAAAGAAAATACTAGCAAATAAAACACAACAATACATTAAAAAGATTATACATCACAAACAAGATGGGTTTATTTCAGGGGCATGAGGAAGTTTCTACATAGCAAATTGATTATTGTGCTACTCCTCATAAACAAACTAAAGGATAAAAATCATATCATATCAATAGATGCATAAAAACATTTGACAATAATCAGCATCTATTTATGATTTCAAAACAATAAAATGGGTATAGAAGGAAAGTACCTCAACATAATAAAGGCCATATATGAAAAACTTTCAGCTAATATTACACTTAATGATGAAAAACTGAAAGCTTTCCTTCTAAGATGAGGAACAAAACAAAGATGCACGATCTAACCACCCTTATTCACTATAGTTTTGGAAGTCCTAACTAGAGCAATCAGGAAAGAGAAAGAAATAAAAGTTCTCTAAACAGAAAATGAAGTCAAATTTTCACTTATTTCAGACAACATGAAACCCTGTACAAAAAACCCTAAAGACTCTGTCAGAAAATTATTAGAAACAAAAAAATAAATACAGTAAAACTGCAGGATACAAAATCAATGTACAAATATGCATTGCATTTCTATACACTAACAATGAAATTTCAGAAAATTAAAAAATAGTTTTGCAATTGCAACAACAAAAATATTTAGAAATTAACTTAACAGGATGTGAAGGATTTATATACTAAAAGCCATAACACTTTTTTTAAATAATAATTGAAGAAGGCACAAATAAATTAAAAGATATTCCATGTTCATAGATTAGAAGAATCAACATAGTTAAAATGGTCAAATTACCCAAAGCAATATACAGATTTAATACAATCTCCATCAAAATCCCAATGGCATTTTTTAAAAAACGAGGACAAAAAGAATCAGATTTGTATGGAATCACAAAAGACCCCAAATAGCAAAGCAATCCTCAGAACAAAGAACAAGGCCAGAGGTATCACACTGCCTGACTTCAAATTATACTTCAAAGTGACAATAATCAAAACAGTGTGCTATTGCCAGAAAAACATACACATAGACCAATAGAATATAATTCATTGTTCATAGATAAACCCACATATATATGGCAAATAATTTTGGCAAAGGAGCCAGGAATATACAATGGAGAAAGAAAGCCTATTCAATAAATGGTGCTGGGAAAATTGGAAAGTCACATGCAGAAAAAAAAAGAAACTAGATGGCTATTACTATATACCTAAATTAATTTAAAATGGATCAAAGACCTGAATTAAGACCTGACAGAAAAAATGTCATAGAAGAGAACATAGGTACTAAACTCATGGGCCTTTGTTTTAGAGAGGATTTTATGAGTTTGACCTCAAAGAAAAGAGAAGTAAAAGCAAAAATAAAATGAATGGGATAACATCAAACTAAAATTTTTGTATAGCAAAAGAAACCATCAACAAAACAGAGAGACAACTAACTTAATTTGAGAAGATATTTGCAAATAATGCTTCCAATAAGGGTCTAATATCCAAAATATATAAAGAACTCATAGAACTTAACCATAACAACAACAAAAACAATCTAATTAAAAAATGGATAGAGGACTTGAACAAAAACCTCCCAAGAAGACATGCAAATGGCCTATATGAATGATAAAATGGTCAACTTCACTAGCTATTAGAGAGATGCAAATCAAAACCACAATGAGATACCTCCTTATGCCTGTTAAAATGAATATTACCAATAGGATAAGTAATCACAAGTGTTGGAGTGGTTGTGGGGAAAAAGGAACCCTCATACACTGCTGATAGGAATGTAAATTGGTACAGCCAATATGAAAAATAGTATGGAAGTTACTCAAAATTTAAGAATACAATTACCATATGATCTATCCATCCCACTTCTGAGTATCTACCCCCAAAATTTGAAAACACTTATTCATAGAGATATATGTACCCTGGTACTCATTGCAGCATTATTCATGGTGGCCAAGACATGGAAACAATTGGAGTGTCCTTTGATAGATTATTAGATAAAGATGAAATATATGTATGCAATGGAATATTACTCAGCCATAAGAAAAGACCAAATGCTGTCATTTGCGACATGAATGGATTTTAAGATAATCATGCTAAATGAAATAAGTCAGACAGAAAAAAAATGGAAAATCACATGATATCACTTATATGTGGGATATTAACCTGAAAGCAACAAATGAGCAGGACAAACAGAGACTCATGGACAACAGTTTAGTGGTTACCAAAGGAAAAGGGGGTTGGGAGGAAGGTAGGTAAGGGCGAAGAGGCTCAAATATATGGTGATGAAAGGATGTTTGACTTTGGGTGGTAAACACACAGTGCAGTATACAGATGATGTAGTTTTGAATTGTACACTTGAAACCTACATATTTTTATTAACTGATTTCACTCTGTTAAATTTAATAAAAAATAATTTTAAAAAATTTAAAAAGTATTATTTTCCACTAGTCCCAGGCATGCTGAATATCCATCATTTGACTTCTTATGATATTTTAATTTATGTTTCTTTATGTACTTACAAATTTGAATGGTATTTACAAAAGATACACATAACAGTTGAGGACTATTTTGCAATATTAATGAATTCATATGATTCTAAGATTTGTATGTAATCAGGTCTGTATGAATGTCTTAAATTTTGATTTAAACCTTCAGTTTTCATAGTTTATAATTTATACTTTTTAAATTTTTAATTTCTTATTTGAATTATGTAGAAAAATGTTTTTAGGAGACATGTATAAATGATTTTAATTTTTCGAAATTTTACATTTACTATGAATTCTTAATGAATTATATTTAAATTTTGTTTATTCTGAGTAAAAGTACTTTTTAATAAACTGTTAGTGAACTCTAGCTTGCCTTCCAAATCCAGCTTGCTTTTAAATGGCCTGTGAGCTAAGCAGGATTTTACATTTTTGAGTACTGAAAAAATCAAAATCAAAATAATATTTTGTGACACGTGAGTTATATAAAATTTAATATGCAGTGTTCACAAATAAACTTTTATTGGACCACTGTCATTTATGTATTGTTTATGGCTAGTTTCATGCTACAACATTAGAGTTGAGTAAGTATAACAGAGAGTGTATGGTCTGCAAAGCTAAAAATTTATATTTATGATCCTGTTCATGAAAATTTGAGGACACTTGCTTTCAGTCATTATTTTCACTATAACACATATTATGTGAAAATCCTCATTTTAACAACATAAGTAATTATGTTGTTAAAATGAAAGCAATAAAATGACATTAATAGAATAACATAGAGTAGTTTCTGAATTATAAATGTACTTTTTACATCTTTTTTTATTTTTTAATTACAGCCGATACATAATTTTATATTAGTTTCAGATGTAGAACATAGTTACTAGACATTTATATAACATGAAGTGATTACTTTGATAAATTTGACACCATTCATAGTTATTACAGTATTATTGACACAGTTATTACAGTATTATTATCTCAGACTATACATCTCCATGACTATTTAGTAACTCGTAATTTGTACTTCTTAATCTCTTGCCCTTTGTCACCCAACCCCCTCTCATCTAGGAACCATAAAAAAGTTCTGCATATCTGTTTTGTTTATTATTGTATTTTGTTTTATATATTCCACATATAAGTGCCATCATATGGCATTTGTCTTTCTCTTTCTGACTTATTTCACTTAGCAAAATGCCATTGAAGTTCATCCATATGTTGCACATGGCAATAATTCATTTTTTATTAGTGGTGGAGTAATATTCCATTGTATCACTTTTTCTTTATTCATTCATCTATTGATTAACACTTAGGTTGCTTCTATACCTTGGTTATTGTAAATAATGTTGAAATGAACATATGGATGCATTTGTCTTTTCAAATTATTGTTTTAGGTCTCTTCAATAAATACCCAAAGTGGAAATACTGGGTCCTTCTTAGTCTCTTGTGATAGAATTTGTTTTAAACTCTGTTTTATCTGGTATAAATATTCCTATACCAGTTTTCATGTGTCTGTGTGTTTGTTTATTTTTTTTGCACATAATATTTTCTTCTATCTCTTTACTTTCAGTATGTGTATATCTTTTGATCTGAAGTAATTCTCTTGTAGAAAGCATATGTAAGAGTCTTGTTTTCATATCCATTCAGTCATCCTATGTCTTCTGATTGGAGCATTTAATCAATTTACATTTAAAGTAATTATTGATATGTATGTAGTTATTGTCATTTTATTATTCATTTTTATTATTCATATTTTATCTCTTTTTCTCCCTTTTTAAAGAAGTTCATTTAACATTTCTATAATATTGATTTGGTGGTGATGAATTCCTTTAGATTTTTTTTTTTTTTTTTTTTGCTGAGAAACTCTTTATCTCTTTCAATTTTAAATGCTAACTTTACTGGGTAGCATACTATTGTTTGTAGGTTTTTGAATATTTTGTGTCAATCCCTTCTGGCTTGCAACTTTTCTGTTGAGAAATCAGCTGACAGTCTTATGAGAGTTCCCTTGTAGCTCCTTATGGGAACTCCCTTATGAGAGTTCTCTTGCTGTTTTAAAGATTTTCTCTTTGTCTTAAACTTTGGCATTTTAATTATGGTGTGTCTTGGTCAAGACTTCTTTGAGTTCATGTTATTTGGGACTATCTATGCTTTATTGGTTTATATGTCTATTTCCTTTGCCAGGTTAGGGAAGTGTTTTGTCATTGTCTTCTCAATAAAATTTTCAGTTTCTTGTGCTCTCTTCTTCTTCTGATACCCCTACGATGAGAATGTTGTTACAGTTGATGTTGTCCCAGTGGCCCCTTAAGATGTCCTCATTTTTTTGGGCTGTTTATTTTTCACTGCTGTGATTGGGTGTTTTCTATTACCTTATCTTCCAAATCACTGATTCAGTCCTCTGCTATATCTAACATACTATTGATTTCTTTTAATGTATTTTTCATTTCAGTTATTATATTATTCACTTCTGACTGGTTATTTTTCATGTTTTCTATTTCTGTTTTTATGTTTTCTATCCTTTTATTGAAGTTCTCATTGAGATCACTGAGCAGACTTATGACCAGTGTTTTAAACTCTACATCTGGTAAATCATTTGTCTACATTGTGTTTAGTTTTTTTTTTCTACAACTTTGTTCTGATCTTTCATTTGGGACACATTTCTTTGTCTCCCCATTTTAGCTGCCTCTCTGTCCTTTTTTTATGTGTTAACTAGGGCTGCTATGTCTCCTGGTCTGAATACCAAATAGAGTAGCGTTATGTAATAGATGTCTTGTGAGGGCCAATGGTGCAGTGTCCCTGGCCACTTGAGTTGGATGTTTCAAGTGTATCCCTTGTATAAATTGTGCATGCCCTTCTTTTTAATTGAGCTTTGATTGCTGTTGACACTTCAATGGGAGGGACTGACTGTCAGACCTCTTAGTTGTGAAGACTGGCTATGACTTACAGTGGAAGAGCTGTGGTTCAGGGGCTGACTTTACAGAGCAGGATTTACTGTAACAGGGTTCTGGTGCCTGTTGAGTCTGCCTTTTCTTTTCTTTTTTTTGTGGAAGTGTTTGGGGGGTGCTCTGGTATGATCTGAAGCTGGTCACCAAGTGTGTTGTTTCTAGGGTTTATTTGAAAGGGCTCTGATGCAGGCCAAGGTCAACCACTTTTTGAGCCCTTCCCAGTGCCACTTGGTATAAGCTACAAAGTGTTCTGCAGATAATTGCCACTTTTTCTGGGCTTGGATGTGCCTAGGAGAGGCTATGTTGCAAACCCAGGTCAGCTGCTGCTAGTGCCAGACTTGGGGCTGCTTACCAAGAGTTATGAGGCACACCAAGACCCAATGTTGCTTGTTTGGTGCCTGTGACCCTTTAAGAGGTTTTAGGAAAATCCGAAGCATAAGCCACGACAGGTCATTCATATGGAAAATCCATCACTAGAAGCAACCTCAGTGGGCTGGCAAGTTGGATGACTCAGTGTCTCTAAGAATCACCAGAGTGGGGCAAACACTGTTAACCAGGTGATAGAAACTCAGATGTGGCATCTGCCTGCATGTGCAGGCTCTATGAGGGGAAGGTTCAACAAAAGAACAATAGCTTATGCTAGCACTTCTGTTTGGGAATAAAGCTGTCCCTCTAGCCCTCACTCTGATGCCAGACAATTCATTTTGTACCTTTATGTCCCTGTCACCATTCAAGCTGCTGTTCCAGAGCTGGAGCTCAGAGTGAGTGAGTCCATCAGCAAGTAAGTTTGTGTGTGGGCCTTTTAAGAGGATTGCTTAGGTTTTGGTATCCCTCTGTCTCACTCTGTGTCAATCTCCTCAGTCACAATTCCTGCTGGTATTCAGGGACAAAAATGAGGACTTTTCTTTCCTGCTCTGATACCCTGGGCTGCGTAGCCTGGTGTTGGGCTGAGATGACTCCTCAGGGGAATCTCTGCAGCCAAGATATCCCTCCCAATTTTTAGCAATAGAGCCTATTCCACATCTCCACTCCTTTTTACCTGTCTTCATGTGGCTTCTGTATATACTTAATTATAGGACTTCTTTTCAGCTAGACTTTAAGCAGCTTCTCAATGATAGTTTTTCTGTAGTTGTAATTTTAAAGTGGTCTGAGAGAAGGTGCACAGAGCATGTTTCTACTCTGCCATCTTGACTGGAAGCTGAATTATGAGTCTCATCTTATTACTCATCTGAATATTGCTGTTTCATGATAAGAGCATCCAGATATGCTCAATAATAACATTTAGTAATCTTTGCAGTTTTCCAGCTTACAGATATATAAAAATTACATATTTTGTCTATTTTCATCTGATTTTGTTGTTATAAAGATACATCTATAAATGTAAGAGAATATATTTTATTTAAGAACTTGTTGATTAATAACTTTAAAATGTTTAGGCAGATGTTTGTGGCCTCTAGGTGTATTCTAATTGGGCCTCACAAATTTTTGGAGGCTGAATTTTTTTTTAAAGAATATCCTTCAAAATTCAGAACTTTTTCTCCAAGTAGTACAAACATGCATATACACATATACACACATATGTGTGTATATATCTATATTTAATGTATCAGGTTTAGTTTTAAAATAACTATTCTACATATTTTGCTCCTTTTTAGAATTTAGCCACTCAATTTTATTCATTTATTTATTAATGTAGAAAATGACAGAGTAAATACAAATATTCATAATTATTAAATAAGGTAAAGTTGAAGAAGTTGCAAATTTAAATTATAAATGCATTGAATAAATTCGTGAGCCACAATTCCTGAGAAAGTAGTACATGGGCCGTTGTTTTTCCAAGTTAAAGAAAATGGTCATTTAATGGGTTCTAATTAAGTTATACCTATGACTACACCTTGACTGACTCAAATGAGAATCCTTATACATTGGTATGATTCATGTGGTAATACTGAGAAACTGTAGTTAGTTGAGCTTTAGCAAAGTAACCTTAGACAGACAAGACAGTTGGGTAAATACTTAACCAAAAATGAGTCTAGAGAAAAAATATGTTATGACTTAGACAGGAATGCATGGTTATTATTATTTCCCCATCATTTATCATACAACAAATACATAAGATGATTACCAAATGCATGAGATTAAAATAAATACATTTTAAAAACTTTAAAATAATTTTAGATAGAGTTATAAAGTTGTACTATAAATACTAGAAAAATGTTTTCATATGAAGACTGTTTAATAGATTTTCTGTTTTTAATCAAAGTGCTATTTTCATACTTAAAATATGTGTTATTGTGCAGACATGATCAGCATATGTTTACTTTTTATACTTTCCTTAAGCAAAAATAGATTTTGAGCACAAGAAACTCTCAGTAGTCACCATATTTCTAAATGCTATTTTTATAAATAATTTTTTTAGATTAATTAAAACTAAAATTTTACAAAAAATTGAATAGAAAGTATGATGATTTTTTATATATTTTCTCACCACTACCCACTCCCTATTACCCAGATTCCCCTATTATAAATACCTTGTGGTAGTGAAGTACATTTGTTACAATTGATAAGCTAATATTGATACTTTATTATTATTAAGTAAAGTCTGTAGGTCACATTAGGTTTCATTTTTTGCGTTGCATATTCTATGGGGTTTGACAAATGTATGATGACATGTATCCACAATTACTGTATTATACAGAATACTTTCACTACATTAAAAGTCTATTCTGCTCTGCCTATTTATATGTCCCTTCCCTTTAACCTCGAGCAATCATTAATCTTTTTTTTTTGTCTTTATAGTTTTGCTTTTTCCAGAATGTCATATAGTTAGAGTAATGCAGAAATTAACCGTCTCAGATCAGCTTCTTTCACTTCACAATATGCATTTAAAGTTCTTTCATGTATTTTTATGGCATAATAGCTCATTTCTTTTTATTGCTAAATAATATTCTATTATATAGATGTGCCATAGTTTGTTTATCCATTCACCTGTTGAGAGATCTCAGTTGCGCCTAAGTTTTGGTACTCACGAATAAAGCTGTTGTCAACATTATATACAGGTTTTTGTATGAATATATGTATTTAATTCACTTGGGTAAATTTCAAGAAATACAATATCTAGAATTGTGTGCTAAGAATATGTTTAATTTTCTAAGAAGCTGCCAAACTGTCTTCCAAAGTGGCTGTACCATTTGCATTTTCATGTGCAACAAATGAGAATTTCTGTTGTTCCACACAATCATCAGCATTTGGAGATGTTAGTGCTCTACATCTTAGACATTTTAATAGGTAAGTAGTAACAACTTATTTTTATTTAGAATTTCCTGATGAATATGATGTTGAGCATCTTTTCATATTCTTATTTGTCATTTGTATCTCTTCTTTAGTGAGATTTCTATTTTATGTTTTACCTATATTTTAATTGGGTTGTTTTCTTATTGTTCAGTTTAAAATGTTCTTTGCAACATTTGGATGTCAGTCCTTTATTATATATGTATTTTGCAGAGATTCTCTCCTAGTCTGTGGATTGTCTTCATTCTCTTAACCTTAACTTTCACAGAGTAGAAGCTTTTAATTTTAATAAAGTACAACTTATCAATAGCTTTTTGTTGTTGATGTTGTTGTTGTTTTCTTTTGTTTATAAATCATGCTTTTGGTGTTACATCTAAAAAAACGTCATGAAACCCATGGCCACTTAAATTTTCTATTGTATCTTCCAGGAGTTTTATAGTTTTGAATTTAAAGTTTTAGGACCATAATCAATTTTGGGTTAATTTTTAAACAGGTTTAAAATCTATGTCCAGATTAATTTTTTACATGTTAATATCCAGTTGTTCCAGCACCATTTGTTGGAGACTAGTCTTTTTCCATTTAATTGCCTTTGCTCTTTTGTCAAACATCATTGGCAGTGTTTGTGTGAACCTGCAAACAAATTTAAACCAATAGTTGTTGCATTATATATGTATAATGTTTTTTTGAATTGTGCATAACCTACCTACTGTTGGTAGAAATTTTAAGCCACTTATCTATCTATTCCTCATATGAATGAGGAAACTCCCATTTAATTTATAAAATATATAAAAAAGATATGCCACATGGAGAAGTCAAAATAATTTTCAAGGTAACAAGTATTCAACATAGGAAAGAAACATTTTACCCTTACAGCTAAAGATGAAGCAACTAACTAGCTATATGATAATATACCATTGCTAACCTTATTTCTCCAGGCAAAAATAAAGACTTTCGAAAAACGTGCCCTTTCAAAATAAAGTGACTATTAATGGTGGTGTGAAATTCATACTAATGGAATATGAGACCAACTATTAAAATGTTAATGCTATTAAATGTCTTTTTCAGAATATAAGTATCTAACTTAAATCAATAAAATATAATTATTGAGATTAGAAAACTCACTCCTATGTGTGACCATGATCACCTTCATAAATCTATTTTCTGAGGGTAAACAAGAGTTAATAAAAATGAACAGAAAGAGAAATAATAAAGGAGAGTGCAAACTTGACAGAGATCTGCTAACTTTATAGTAGATTGCTACAGGCATGTCGGGGATTTTCTTGAGCTCTTTTTATCATCATTTTTATTATATTTCATTTTAAATAAGGTTTTTGTCTCACAAACTTATAACACACAATTTTATTGCCATGGTTGCAAAATATTACCTTTAAAAATCAATAAGATTTTTTGAAAACCTACTTCTCCCTTTTCTCTCATTATTCAAAGATGCTCTAGTTAGAGCATATCAAGAGAAATTAAGCTGACATTTATCTGAATCTATATTCATAGTTATGCTCTTTACATCCCTTCTCCTTTTGTTGCAATTCTTACAGTTTACCTGTGAACATTGAGTGTTGGTGAACTTAGAAATATCATTGTGTCTTTCTGCTTTAATGTCAAAAACTACATTGAATGCTATAGAAGTTTGTCAGACCAGTTTGCCACCCACAATGAAGTGGAGTATGCTATTCATTAAAAGTTTCAAAGTAAATTCACTTGTTCATTTTTGGCTCACCCCACCCCCTTTCTCTAGGTGATAATAGCACGTGTCTTTGTCTCAATTCATAGTATACACATCTGTTCTCTGTCATTTATAGAGCCAAAATGTTTGAGTACTATTGGAAGGAACGTCTGGCTACACCATAGCTTAGGTGGAACACTAGGTAAATGCTCTATGCTTTATCTTCAAATGGAGTGTATAATAATAATGAACTAAACTAATGAGACTAGCCAAAAAAGAAATAATGTGAGTTTCCATTGCATGCAATTCTGCACTACTGACCTAAAAGAAAAGTAAATAACTCATTTCAAGAAGTTAAGATTACAGGGAAGATAAAAACAACCCCACACATTGAACAGGTTAATTCCTTGTCCAAATTATACATCATTCTTTTGTTTTTGAACTGGAAGCCTTATTAGAATTTGCTAATGTCCTCATGCCCTATATTGCCATGGTGAGTATGGCTGCTGTTTTGGACTCTAGAAACTGAGAACAATTTTGGTGCTTTTTTGTCTGAGCTCATTCAGTATTTAGTCTTAGCAAGAATCACTATGAACAGAGGACGTGGTCTCTCCAAAATGGAGCTGTGACTAATCAGCCATCAGTTAACCAGCAGTGTGCATTACGAAAGCTAAATACGATATGGAGTTCTTGATTCAGACTTTGCAAGTTTTAAAAGAGACATTTGATTTTTTTTATTCTTAGTATAGTAGAATATACAAAATTAAAATCTTCAGAGCTTTAACATGTAAAGGTTACGTGTTGTATATACTCAGAAGAAAGGCTGGCATTTATCCTAGGACTAAAATGAGAAAGGTGTAAGGGACCTTAAGGGTCTTCTGGCCTTGACATTGATCTTCAATTGTTCTGAGTTCACACTGTCTTTTAACCTAAACTTATTCTTTTAAACTTTTAAAAGTTAGAGATTTTCTATTTCAATCTATAAAATAAATATTAAATTAGTCAGATTTGGAGATGGTAATTTAAAATTTTAAACTTAGACAAGGTGGATTGCAATTTGCATTATTGCATGATTGATCAAGATATTTTCCTTGTGTGAATATGTCTGAATAATAATGGTATCAATAATAATGTGGAATCAGTCAATATACTTTTCTTTCATTTTTCAAATAACTTTTTAGACATGAATCAGAATAAAGTAAGAGCAACTTATTCAACTACATTCCTTACTGATACATAATTGAAATTCCACAGTGCACATGATGTGCTTCACATATTCTATAGCTAGTGCCAAGACTAGATTTAAGTAAATCAGCTGCACAGTTGCCAACTACTTCTGTTTAAAAGATTAACCTATAATCTTTACCTTACAAAAAACTATACTTCTAATATTTACTCTAAAATATGTCACTCTAATTATATCTGACAACTTCTGTACTTAAATTTTAATTACCAATAAAAGTGGTTTGACAATATCCAAGCTTTATTATTTTGCTATAAGAGCTAGAAATAGTGAATTTCAAACTAATGTCTTAGCAAGTTTTAAAAGAATAATATTTATTTCAAAGCATATGTATGTATTTCTTATATGTGTTTCCAGGAAGTAGCATGATCTAGTATAATGAAAAATGAATTTGGAAAAGTTGAACTGAGGTTTGCCCTGAGTGTACAAATTACGTGATTTAAGTAATATGTTTAATTTCTGGATCTCATTTTTTATTGAGAAAATGAGTATTTAATAATATCTGCTTCTCAGATTTTCTGTTGTTTTAATTAAATTCATGTAAAAGAAGTAGTATAAAACATGGCAAAAAGTAGGCTTCAGTAAATGTTATTTCTCTCTCTCCCTGTCACATTTTTCATTTATTAAAAATGAACATTTCAACATATGTATTTAAAATCATAAATATATGTATTTAGAAATATATACATGTATTCTAAAGCATTGGCTTGAACCTGTATAATGTCAACAATCTTCAGAGAATGCCTGAAAACTATTGCTTGAATCTATATTTTAACAAAGCTTACAAAATTATAAAATACCATACTTTAAATCTATGGGCAGCTGTTTGTTAGAGCATGATTAGTGTCACATATTATTTGATTTTCTAAAAAACATGAGATTCTGCATATTTTCTATTACTACTTTTTCTATGTAAAGTTCTCAGTTTCATAATGTGCACTAAGTATAGATAAAAGTACTTGTTTTTCCTAAGTAAACAAAGTAACCTCTTTTGTTTTAACTGAAGTTTCTGCTTTCTGATTAGGCATAGGGGACACATGTCATCATAGTTATCAGTTGAACTGCTATAAATTGAAAAACATTTGTATAAGGCCAATATTTGTTATTCTAAATAATTTAAAAGAATGCAAAATGACCCAGTAAAAGATTAAATGCAATGAAGAATTAGAAATAACTACACAAACTTAATTAGGTAGGCCCAAAGTACAATTCATAGAGGTTATAGAGTATTGTGAAATAAATAACACCATTCCATTCTGTAACCTGAAGGCAGGTAAAAACTTAGCTCCTCAAAAATCCTATGTGAATAGGTCTTCCTAATCTCTGTAGGGTCAGATAACTCAAAAGATAATTGGTCTGTGTTTGTGCCAATGATAAGGTGACATAAGAGCTAAGAGTTGGGACCCTAGAGAAATAAATTACTGTGGGGAAGGTCAAGGCCTAGGAATTTCCAAGTTAGGAAGCTACAGAATGTCAATGCTGTGAACAGACAGTTATAAAAGAACACTAAAAAGTAGAATAGTCACAAGTTTTTTAATAACATTTTTCTACTTATAAAGCCTTTCACATACATTATCTCACTGGATATTCACTAGGTTGCAAGATTGACATAGATGTTATAAAGATATAATGACTTCCCCAATGTTCTATTTGCAGAATCTCTGACACCATCCCCCATACCCTTTTTAGTATTATCACATTACTTCTGATGAATAAGCATAAAGTTCTATGGTTAATCCTTCAAGATGAAGAAAATCAAGATTCTTAGAGAAAGAGCATAATGATAGAAAAGGGAATTGTATTGTGAAATAACATTTCTTAACTTATCGTTTGATAAATTCTTTTGAGAGTTATGGTGAGTATGATTTCTAGAACTGTTCTGCTAAATACAGTTGAAAAGCAATAGAGGAACATGAATTAATGATATTCAAAACATATTTATAGAACCACAGTTAGGAAAAATAAGCAGAATAAGAGAAATAGACAGTTGGTCTGCCAGGATGAAGGGATTCTTAACTTCACATGACTCTCATTAACATATTCTTGACCTTTAATTTAATGCTTAAATGTTGCATTACAGGCAACTTGCTTGAAATATTTTTTATGAGAGAATAATTTTAGGACAAAGGTCTTTATAATAAAATTTAACATACCCATTTTTTTTTCTCATAAGGCAATACTAAGAGGTAAACATGTCAACTGTAGTAGCAAATCGCTCCCTGATTTTTATAATGTTTCTAATACTTTTTAAAATAGTTAAGTTGTAAATTATTAGACTTCTCCTAAAAAAACTTACCATTTTCTTTTACAAGAAATAGTAACCTCGTTCTTTTAAAATGCTCACATATAATTGTGTCATCATTTTACTTATCTGTGATTTTATCATTCAAATAAATACTGCACATTGCACTGCCTGCCTGCCCCTCGTTTATCGCCACTGCCATGGGAGTGCAGGTGGAGACCATCTCTCCTGGAGACCGGCTCACCTTCCCAAAACATGGCCAGACCTGCATGGTACACTACACTGGGATGCTTGAAGATGGAAATAAATTAGATTCCTCCCGGGATCAAAACAAGCCCTTTATGTTTATGTTAAGCAAGCAGGTGATTCGAGGCTGAGAAGAAAGGGTTGCCCAGATGAGTGTGAGTCAGAGACCCAAACTGACCATCTCCCCAGACTATGTCCATGGTACTACTGGGCTCCCAGGCATCATCCCACCAAATGCCTCTCTCATTTTTGACATGGAGCTTCTAAAACTGGAATGATAGGAATGGCCTTTTACCTGAGCTCCCTGTTCTTGGATGCGCCATGGCAGGATCTGGCACACCCAGACGCACACGTGTGAATTCACACGGAGCTTTGCCTGATACTCCACTACACTCTTTGCATAAACATCTTCCCTAACTAAATGTGTTCTGTCACCCAGTTTTGCTCTTCTCCTTATGCTCATGTGTATGTTGACCCAAACTCTATGCCACAAACCTCAAGTACTCATTTTATTTTGTTTTCATTTGGGGATGAAGATTCAGTTTTAGTCTTTTGGATCTAAGTTTCCAATTAAGTATTAGTCAAGTATTAACAACACAAGTAATGAGATAACTTTAGAATAGAAATTGGTGTGTGGGAATGCAAGAATCTTTGTTTTACTTTATTTTTGAGATGAATTTTTAAATTTATTATGTATTAAACATTCTGTCTGCTGTGCTGCAAAGTCATAACAGATTTGAGACACCACTGAAGGCCATATTATTCTCCAAGTTGAGAGATGTACTTAGATTGAATTAAGAACCCTACACAAAACTGAAGTAAGAATGGGAAGAGCCCTTGCTTCCTGGGCCCCATCTCATTCTCTCCTTAAATCTTTTGCCTTTTAAAAGCAAGCCATTTTCACTGCAATGTTGGACACTACAGGTATCTGTTCCTGGGCCAGCAGGGACCTCTGAAGCCTTCTTCGTGATCTGGCTTTTTCTGCCCCCCAGTCTGTGGGTTTTCTAATGGATAATCAGGACATTTATAATCTCATAGCTATCCAGGCACCACTTCCTAAATTTTAAGAACTTTAATTGAAAGTTTAAATTGAAGGTGCTGTTTATAGAAACTTAACACCCAATGAAAGCCCAGACATTATGACAAATCATTGAGTATTGTCTTAAGAAAATGATGCTGGTCATCACAGCTTCAGCACTTCTTGTTTTTTCATGATTAGCTGCAACCCCCCTCCTGCCTCTCCCTGCCTCCTCTGTTTTTTCCCTCTCCTCTCCCACTCCTTTGCTCTCCTATGTAGTAATTTGGTGAGATAAATTATTGGGCCTACATCCCATTCCCCACACTACATATGATTTCAAGTTTATTATTACAATAAAAGTGCTTTACACTGGCTTTTTTCAAAACAAACAAACAAACAGACAGACAAACAAAAACAAGATGGATTTTTTTCTATTGAGTTATAATTGATTAACATTATATTAATGTTAGGTGCACAACATAATGATTTAACATTTGCAAAATGATCACCACAATAAATCTAGTTAACATCCATCACCATATATGTTAAATTTTTTTGCATGAAAACTTTTAAGAACTACTGTCAAAGAGCAAAGTATTGAGAACCCATTTGAAAAAAAAATAATGACTGAAAACTTCTCTAATCTGAAAAAAGAAATAGATACACAAGTTCAGAGAGCACTGAGAATTCTAAATAAATTAAACTTAAAGAGGCCTACACCAAGACACATCATAATTAAAATGAAGACTAAAGACAAAAAGGAAATTATTTAAAAATCAAAAGAAAGGTAGCTAGTTGACTGTCAGTTGATTTTGCAACAGAAACTTTGCAGGCAAGAAGGTATTGGTGTGAAATATTGAAAGTGATGAAAAACAAGGACTTATAACCAAAGTTATTCTACTCAGGCTATCACTGAAAACTGAAAGAGAGATAAAAAGCTTACCAAACAAGAAAAGGCTAAAGGAATTCATCACCACCAAACCAGTATTATAAAAAAAAAATGTTAAGGGAACTTCTTTAAGAAGAAAAGAGGGAGAAAAATATAAATAATAAAATGGCAAAACTATGTACCTACAATAATCGTATTAAATGTAAATAGATTAAATTATTTAATAAAAAGCCACAAGGTGGCTGAATGGATAAGAAAAAAAGCATGCTGTCCACAAGAGAATTGCTTCATATTGAAAGACACACAGACTGAAAATAAGGGGATAGAAAAAGATATTTCATGCAAGTGGAAATGAAAAAACTCTGTGGTAGCAATATTTGTGTCAGACAAAATAAACTTTAAAATAAAGACTATAATAAGAGACAAAGTGGGACATTACATAAGGACAAATAATCCAACAAGAATATATAATCTTAGTAAATATTCACCTAACATAGGAGTACCTAAGTATATAAAGCAAATATTGACTGACATAAAGGAAGAGGTCCATAGTAATATAGTCACTTTAACAATACACTGACACCAACAGACAGAACTTCCAGACAAAAAATCAACAATAAAGTAGTGGCCTTAAATGACACACTAAACCAGATACATTTAATCAATATTTTTGAGCATTTTACCCCAAAGCAGCAGAATACATTTTTTTTTCCAAGTACATGAGACATTTTCCAAGATAGAGTACATGCTAGGCCACAAAACAAATCTCAATAAATTTAGAAAGATTGAGGTCATATCAATCATCTTCTCTGATCACAATAATATAAAACTAGAAACCAGTTACAAGAAAAAAAACTAAAAACATAAGCACATGGAGGCTAAATAGCATGCTACTAAATAATGCATAAGTTAAAATGAGATAAAAAAGAAATCAAAATATATTTTGAGACAAATGAAAATAAAATCACTATAACCCCAAATCTATAATACAGAGCAAAAGCAGTCCTAGGAGGGAAGTTCATAGCAATACCAGCCTATCTTGAAAAACAAGAATAATCTTAAATGAACAATCTAACTTTACACTTAAGAGAACTAGAAAAGAAGAGCAAACAAAGCCTAAGATAAATTTAAAAAAGTAAATAATAAAGATCAAAACAGAAATTAAATGAAGTCTAAAAAAAGTACAAATTATCAATGAAACCAAGAGCTAGCTTTTTCAAAAGTTAAACAAAATTGATAAACCTTTAAAGAAAACTATAAAAAAAGAGAGAGGAGCCAAATAAATAAAATCAGAAATGAAAGGGAGAGGTGACAATTGACATCACAGAAATGCAAAAGATTATAATAAAATACTACAATTATATGCCAACAAATAGGACTATCTGGAAGAAATGGATACACTCCTAGAAACGTACAATCTTCCAAGTCTGAGTTAAGAAGGAACAGAAAATCTAAACAGACTTATTATTACAAACAAAATCAAATCAGTACTAAAAAAATTCACAACATACAAAAGTCCTGGAACAGATGGCTTCACAGATGAATTTTACCAAACATACAAAGAAATATTAACACCTATTGTTCTAAAACTATCTCTAAAAATTAAAAAGAAAAAAAAAACCTCCCAAGTTCCTTTGATGAGGAGAACATTATGCCAATTCTGAAACCAGAAAAAGACATTACAAAAACTGGAAAATATAGGCCAATATTTCTAATGAACACACATGCAAAAATCCTCAATAATTATTAGAAAACCAAATTAAACACTAAATACACCACAATTGAGTGGATTTATTCTTGGGATGCAAAGTTGGTTCAATATTTACAAATTGATTAACATGATACACCACATAACAAAATGAAAGATAAAAATCATATGATCAGGTCCATAGATGCAGAAAAAGCATTTGACAAAATCCAAGATTCATTCATGTTAAAAACTCAACAAAATAGGAATAGAGGGAACACGTATCAACATAATGAAGACCATATATGACAAATGCACAGCTAATTACATTCAATGGTGAAAGGCTAAAATCATTTTCCTTAAAATCAGGAATATGACAAGGATGTCCACTATAACCACTTTTATTTAACATAGCATTGAAAGTTTTAGTCACAACAATGACTATTATTATTATTATTATTATTATTATTATTATTTGTAGATAACATAATAGTGTATAGAGATATCCATAAAAATTTTATCAAAAAACTATTAAAAATGATAAATGAATTCAGTAAAGTAGCAGAGTACAAAATTAATATCAGAAATAAGTTACAGTTTTACGCACTAATAACGATACATCAGAAATAATAATTAAAAATACAATCTTATTTACAATAGTATCAAAAATAAAATACTTAGGAATAAATGTAACCAAAGTGGTAAAAGACTTGTACTCAAAAAATTCTAACACATTGAAGAAAAAAGTTAAAGAAGATACAAATAAATAGAAGCATATATCGTGTTCATGGATAGAAAGAATTAATATCATTAAAATATCCATAGCACCCAAAGCAACCTCTTGATTCAATGAAATCCCTATCAAAATACCAAGACATTTTTTGACAGAACTAGAACAAATAATTCTAAAATTTATATGGAACCAAAAAGATCTTGAACAGCCATGTCAATATTGAGATTTAAAAAAAGTTGGAGGTATTACACTACCTGATATCAAACTATACTACAAAGCTATAGTAATCCAAACAACATGGCTGGCATAAAAACAGATACATGGATCAATGTAACGAAATAGAGAGCCCAGTAATCAATCCATGCCATATAGTCATTTAAGTTATGACAAAGTGGGCAAGAATATACAGTGGGTTAAAGACAGTTTCTTCAATAAATGGTGTTGGGAAAACTGGGCAGATACATGCAAAAAAAATAGATCCACCTTTTTACACTATATAAAAGAATAAACTCAAAATTGATTAAAGATTTAAATGTAAGATTTGAAACCATACAACTGTTAGAAGAAAACATAGGCAATAAACTCTCTGACATTAATGTTAGTGATATTTGCTGTAATATATCTTCTTGGGCAAGAGAAACAGAAAAGAAATAAATGAGACTACATCACACTAAAAAGTTTTCACATAGCAAAAAAAAAAGGTTAATAAAACAAAAATACAACCTACTAAATGAAAGAACATATTCGCCAATGATACATCTGATAAGGGGTTAATATCCAAAATTTGTAAACAGTGCATACAACTCAACACCAAAAATGTCCAATTAAAAATGGGCAAAGGATAAAATAAATAAAATCTTACCATTTACAACAACACAGATGGACTTAGAGAATATGCAAAATAAAATATATCAGAGAAAGAAAATATGATATGGTCTCCCTTACAAGTAGAATCTAAAGAACAAAATAAATGAACAAAACAGAAACAAACTCATAGATATAGAACAAACTGATGTTTGCCAGATGAGATGAGTGTTAGGGGACTGGGAGAATAAGGTTAAGTGATTAATAAATACAAACTGGTAGTTACCAAATAGTCATGGGGATGTAAATATAGCATAGGACATATATTGTCAATAATATTGTAATAACTATGTATAAGGTCATGCAGGTTCTAGACTAATCAGTGAGATCACTGCGTAAATTATAATCACTATGGTTTATATGTGAAACAAATATAAAATAATATTGCATGTCAGTTGCGATTAAAAAATAAAGTATATAAGTAAAAATAAAAATAAATATCTACTCTCCTAGCAACATTAAAATATGCCATACAGTTTTATTAACTATAATTGCCATGCTATGTACTACATCTCTATGACATTTATTTTTTAACTAGATATTCTTACCTTTGACTCTCTTCACCCATTTTACCCAGTAACCAACCCCTTCCTCTGGGAGCTATCAATCTTTTTTCACTTAACACAAGGCCCTCGAGGTCCATTTATGTTGTCACAAATGGCCAGTTTTAATTTTTTTATAGATGAATAATATTCATATGCACACACAATGGACGTGAACATGGAGTTGCATATATTTTTTTGGTCAATGCTTTTTTCTTTGTATAAATACTCAGAAGTAGAATTACTAGATCATATGGTAGTTCTATTTTTAATTTTTTGAAAAAAACCTTCATCGTTTTCCATAGATGCTGCACCAATTTTCATTTTTATCAACAATGCAGAAGGGTTTCTTTTGCCTGCATGTTATTTCTTGTCTTTTTGATAACAGTCATTTTAATAGGTGTGAAATAATACCTCTTTATGATTTTCATTTGCATTTTCTTGATAATTAGTTATATTGAGCATCTTTTCATGTACCTGTTGGCCACCAATATGTCTTCTTTGGAAAGATATCTATTCAGATCTTCTGACCACTTTTTAAATTAAATTGTTTGTTGTTATTGAGTTGTATGAATTCTTTATATATTTTGCACATTAACTTTTTATTAGGTATATGGTTTGAAAATATTTTATTCCATTCAGTAAGTTGAATTTCTATTTTGTTGATGATTTCCTTTGCTACACAGAAGCTATTTAGTGTAATACAGTTTCACTTGTTATTTCTTCTTTTGTTGCCTTTGCTTTTGGTGTGAAATTCAAAACATTGCTGTGAAGACACTGTAAAGGAATTTATCATCTATGTTTTCTTCTAGAAGAAAGAGATCAGAGTTTTGGTGACCTAGCCAAGACGGCCACATCTAGTAAGAGTAGAAGAAGGACATAGAACTTATGTCTCCTAATATTCACCTATGGCTCTTTGTAATAAAATAAAGAGGTATAAGTTCTATGCCCATCTCCTACTCTTACTAGATGTGGCATCTTGGCTAAATTACTAAAACACTCTCTCTCTCTCTCTCTCTCTCTCTCTCTCTCTCTCTCTCTCATGTTTTTATTAATTCTATTCTCCATGTAGCTGTTCATTTGTAGATAATATTTTATTGGAAAGACTAGCTTTTACTGTTAAATAGAATACAATTCTTTCTAATAGTCACTATATTAGGAATAATCATTATATGAGACATAATGATTATGTCTTTATAATAATATAAAGAAAATCTCTGTATTTTTTATTAATTGAAGCTTTCTAAATTCCATCTACTTGTGCCATATATGTGAAAACCACACAGAACTACATGATGTCCCTTTGGAAAGAAATGGAATAAAAAATTCAAAGAAGAAGGCTTGAGATTTTTTGAAAAACTACCTGTAGAGTGTGAGGAAAGTTCATGCTCTTACCTGTGGAAAAGGCAGATGGAATAAGATCCAAACCAAGTATAATTAGTTATAATCTATACCACAGACCTAGAAATAAGTTGAAAGACTACCAGTGCTTCCCTGCATTGTAGGCCAAGATAGTGGGAAAATTATTATATAGATGATGGTGTTTTCCATAATGATACAGATATTACCTCAATTCTAGAGTCTGGTTCAGGCTCTAGAAATGTCTTTAGAAGAAAATTGAGCCTAGTGAAATAAACTCTATATTGGGGTGATGGCAGTAGGCAGGAGCCAAGGATTTCAAAAGACATTGTAGGCCATATTAGAAAACTGTAAAAATACCAGTAGCTTGATGACTTTTAGGTTTGAGAGTTATTTGGTCAGATCACTGTTTGTGAAGGTCTCTCTAGTAGTTCCATAATCAATGAATAGGAAACAGAAAATAATCCAAGTAGGAGACAGTGAGAACTTAAACTAGGGCAGATGAAAGGAGGTTACATGTAAAAATGTGGTTTCAGTAGTAAAATCAATAGAGCTTGAAAATAGCATGTTTTTGGTTAAAATGTGAGTGAAGAGATAAGAAAACATCTAAGAGAGTTTGGATAATCTCTGTTCATGACTCTAAAAGATTATAAATAAATTTGGGGAAAGACAAATTACTTGACTTTATATATATTTATTGTGAAGTAGACAGAGAATGATTCTTACTAGTAATAACCATAATTAACGTACAATAGCACTGTGTCCAGGTTAAACACACATATTTTCCAAAAAAATAAAATAATTGATTAAAAAATACAATGAATGAATTACCTAATTTATAAATTACATAATTTTTAAAAGTGGATCTATTCAGTTTTTACCCAGAAATGTTTGGGATTTCTAGTACATTTTAATCATACATCATATGAGGTGAAAACATGCTTCTAAGATACAATTCTGCTGAAATCTTACCCTATAGACATTAAAAACATTAATGATTTTTCACAAGGACAAGTATTATAGTCAGGTGAGAACTAGCAATTGTGTTTAGTGAAAAGCAACACACTTGAGGTCCTGAAAACAAAAAAGTAACAGAAAATAAATCAAAGTCCAGTGACCAAGTGAGAAAGACACTATCAGAGGGGAAAATGATTGAGGTGAAATGAACCTACTGATTAATTCATATTTTTCTTTATTCAAGTTTGACCAAGTCAATTTAATTGTTTATTACCTGCCTAATTCAAATCATAGCACTGAATTTACTTTCACCAATGATCTCAGAAAAATAGCCCCAGAACTTACAACATTACTTCCTCTTGTCATAGATGTCTTAAAACTTTGTTACTATTTTCCCCTTCATTCCACTTCTTTCTGTGCTTCACTCTTAAACTTCGTCAGTCATTTATTAATAATCTTTCTTCAAGTTATACCTCAAATATTCTGTTTTCAGGCACTGGTAACTAGTAGACCTACCAAAAATGTTAAACACCAATCCCTTCCCATAAGTTAGCTATGAATTGCATAAGATTTGGACTCTCTATAAATATCAAAAGATTATTCTTCTTTTTCTGAAATTTTTTCTTCTAATTATACATCCACTAGTAGGTGAATAAAATACTATATGGTAAGTGAAATGTTAATGTGTATGCTTGGGTAAGTGGAAATAGATATGATGACCTTAATGTGTGGTCAGGATTTTATCTCATCTAGCAAAAGAGAATAAGGCTTGGATCCAATATCAGACCAATATCAGGCCTGAGTGCATCAAGGTGACCAGGAAGGAGTCCAATTGGTAAACTCAAGATATTTGGTTGGTTGTGAAAGAGAAGTGCAGAAGTTCAGTATTGATTGAAAAAGTGAATGTGTAGAGTGCAAAAAGTTATTGATAGTTAGTCCATGATATTCGAATCCCAGCAGGATACTCTCTAAACTGTTTTCATGTCCCCAAGTGGCAAGTTTGTATAAAGAAGTTAAGATATTTAGTGGTGGAACTAGTATTATACAATTATTTTACCAAATAAATGTGCTATCATGGCTTTGCATTTTTGATGACCTGTATTGCATAAAATGTATGCAAATAATTAAAATAATCAAGCTCATAGATGCTCATTACCTTTTATTTCTATAACAGAATTTAAGTGATATGGCATACTGATTTTAAAAAAGCACCTGAGGCCAGGTGTCTACATTTTCATAAAAATAAGAGATGATTTTGAAAAAAGAGGTTACCATGTTAAAAGGTATTTAATATAATTTGCAATTATTGTGTTGTGTTAGTAGAAAGTTTAGTATTAATGTAACAGACACAATTAGAAAAAAATCAATCTTGATTCGAAAGCTTCATGATGAATCAAGTGAACAGGGAGATAACATTACTGCATCCATTGCCAGTTATTGAGAATAATTTCCAATGCATACCCAAATCTGATTTTCTCATTTAATTCTTCTTGAGGTACATGCAGTTGTCTGTTTCCAAAATAATTCAATTAATCAATGTTAATTGACCAGTATTTTTTTTGACAATTTATTAGTAACATAAAATGAAACTGTCTTTTTTAGTAATACCAATGCTCAGAAAATAAAGCTTACCAATTCTTCGTTATGAACAGCCACCAAAACGTTTAATTAATACACTTAAAGTGTAATTTATTTTAAAGTAATTATGAGAAGTACCATATATTTTTAAAGGGTTAGTGTGACACAGGGGGGAATAGACAAATACTTATTATGTAAAAATCTAGGGTTCATCATACCATTACATTCAACATTGGTCTGACTTTGCTCCAATATTAGAGACATTCTAGGACCCCATGAATTAATACATGCACAGAAGATTCTGTGAAAGAGTATAGCATTAATAAAGACATTCAATTCTTTTTTTTTTAATCCTTCCTCCACACAAGTGGCTTAAATCATTAAAAGAAAATAGTCTATCGATGAGAGTCAGTGGATGAAGAGGGAGTTGAGCAGAGGATTGTGGAGAAGGGCCAGTTTGGCCAAGACATCTTTTTACAAAAGGCCTCTTCAAATTTGGATTTCTCATACTGTCTCAAGATATTATTAGTGCATTTTGTTTTACTTTTTTAAATTTGTTTAAAGTAAACATTTGAAAGTACTTTGCAATGCCTGTGAGAAGTTGAAAATAACATGAAAACTAGAAGGTCCACTGTATCAAGTCAGAAACTTAGAGAAAAGTATCATTCTCAAGCCACAAGTTCATGATATTTTTGCAATGTATGAATCAAAGAAACAAGACTGGTCAAAGACACTGAGCAATCATTCATAACCATTCTACTTGAAATAGAAAAAATTCTTAAATACCCCTGAAGCACATACCATCACTTGTGTGGCTTCCGAATATTAAAATACTCCAGGAATTTAGAAGAAACTTTTCATTCTGTGCCCTATTGATTGGATGGATGTAGAAGTTATTGAAGAAAGAACCTTCCTTTCCTTAGTTCCTGGCAGCAACGGAGTATCTGAAAACATGACCTAGGTAAAGTTAGATTCATCCACCTGAAACTGAAGATTAAAAGATTATTACAAAGAATTGAGAAGAGTCTAGAAACTATTCAAAGAATAAATGCTGGCACCAAGTGTTTTCAAAAGCACTTGTTTTGGTAGTGATGATGGTGATGGTGGTGAGGTAACCCAGCCCAGACTATTCCTCTGGCATAATTTGGCTGCTTTAACTTATCTTGACTACTGATTATTCTTGAGCTTCTCTCTTTCCATGAATTCTACCCAATATCCTATAAACACTTAACTTTTATCCTTAAATTAGCCAGTCTTTATGCCTCTTTATGCAACCAAGAACTTGATTGTTTCAATGAATGAATTTTGAGCAGTGAGGGTGAGAAAAACATGAAGTTCAAGAAAGACTGTGTACTATTATACTGGGGATCATTATCATTGAAAACCAGCACTTGAAATCAACTATGCCAGTAATCCTAAGGCTAAGAACAACCACATAAAGAAAAACTGGGATGGCAGATTTTCTCTTAGTAAAGGAGTTAAAAAGTGTGCAAAACACAGTCATACCTGGCATGGATACCATGTCTCCAAGAAAACTAGATGTATAATATTGTCTTTTGGTGCAGCAGCACAAAGATCTTTTATTACAAAGTTGTGGCAGAAAAAAATAATTGGCAACAATCACAGTATCCCCAAATGTAGAGGTTCCTTAAATAAGTTATCTTACATTCTTAAGGTAAAATATCAACCTGCCATTAGAAGTCATGTTGAAGACTACCAAATAGGAGAAATGTTTGTAATATAGTTTAAGACCAAAAACAGACTATGAAGCAGTAATATACAGTATGATTACAGACAGACATACCTGGACAGTCTTAGGTTTGTATCCTTGATTTATCTTTTACTGTATGAATGTTAACAATCAGATTAATCTATGTTAGCTTCATTTTCCTTATCTATAAATGAGAGTATGAATAGTACTTACCTCCAAGGGTTGTTGTGATAAATATATAAAAGCATTTAGCATAATACTGATTTTTACTTCTACATATCTGAAAAATTAACCATTAGAACTTTTATCTTACATTAGTGGTATCTGGGGTAACTTTTGTCTTTTCCTTTTGTGTTCTCTCTCTTTTTTTTTTTATCAAGAATACATGGACTTCTAGAGGGAAATATGGTCAAGATGGTGTAGAAGGTAGACACTGTGCTCACCTCCTCTCATGACCACTCCAAAATTACAATGAAACTATAGAACAACAATCATTGAGAATTCCCTGATGTCTGGCTGAACAAGGGTCCTACAATTGGGGACATACATAAAAGTCACCTTGAGGCCTGTAGGAGGGGTGGAGACATGGAAAGGGGTGGTCTTACAACTATGTGTGGCAGTCAAGAATTGGAAGGGTAATCTTGGCTGCATAGGTGTCCCCTGGAAGAATGAGAATCCCAGCTCAGTGTTTGAATGCCAAGAAGAGAAGTCCCCCAAAAACTTGAGCTGTGAAAACCAACTGAGATTGTGGCTGAGTGAGATTGAGAGAGGCCGGAGTAACAAATGTCCTCTTAAAGGGCCTGCCTGTAAATTTACTCACTGAGAAACTAACTCACTCTAAGCTCTGACACTGGAAAAGCTGTTTGAGGAGTACCAGGAACACATGGGGAGGCTCTAGGTTGTCTGGCTTTAGGGCAAGGACTGAAGGGGTGATTTTCTCTTGGACAGAAGTTCTGGTAGTATCCATTGTTTTTTGTTAATCCCCTGCCCTCTCAATGTGCAGATGCAAGTGACCACTATATCTGAGCAACATCAACATAGTAAATATAAGTCACTCTACCCAGGTAATTCCCTGACTTGCAAGTCCATGCAAGCTGCCTTTAGTAGTTTATTCCATACAAATGGCTTATATTGGCTCATGCTATGAACTTTCCTAAAACATCTCAAAGGCTCACAAAACTGAAAGAAGCAGCATCTGGCCTCAACATACACCATAACTCTTGCTGAGCATATCCATCCCAGCAATAGAGGCAGCTGGCCTCGTTCCTGGTTTGACCTCTTGAGACAACTATAAGTCCAGCACAGGTGGCAGCCATTAATGTATTCTCACCAGGTATCCCTGGAGGTTCACAGGCTGTGGCTGAACTTGGACTGCAGCTGAGACTCTCTCAGGAGCTGGCACATCCAGTGGCCTGCTTTGGCTGGTGCCAGAGCCAGAACATCACCCAGGGCATCATCTGAGAAGGACATACCCAAAGGGGAGACTGGGAAGGCAACAAAGCCCTGCTATAGTAAGTTCTGCTTCATAGTGTTGGCCCCCTCATAGGCCAATCCTCACAACCAATCAGCCCAAGGGTCAATCCTTTCCATTGATGTGCAAATAGCAACCAAGGCTCAGCTACAACAGGAGTGCACACAGAACCCACACAACAAACACACCTGGAGCACCTCACTCAGTAAATGTCACTGAACCCCCCAGGACACTTCCTACATAAAGCCAATCTACTGAGACCAGGAGACTTAGGAGCCCTATCTAATACATAGAAACAAACACAGGAAGATGGCCAATGAGGAGATAAAGAAACATGTCTCAAATGAAAAAGAACTAAACACAGTGGAAAAAAGCAATCTATCAGATGCAGAGTTCAAAACACTTATTATAAGGTTGCTTAATGCACTTAGAAAAGAGCAGATAAACTCAGTGAGAACTTTAAGAAAGAGATAGAAAACAGAAAAATGGAGATGGAAAATATAAAAAAGAACCAGTTAGGAATGAAGAATACAATACCTGAGTGAAGAGTACATTAGAGGTAATCAACAGATTAAACAAAGTGTAGGATGAAACCAGCGATATAAAGGATAGGGTAGTGAACAACACTCAATCAAAACAGAAACAGAAAAAAAATACAAAAAAATGAGGTCAATTTAAGAGGTGTCTGGGACAAATTCAAGTGTACCAACATTTGCATCATAGGAGTACCAGAAGAAGAAGAGACAGAACAAAGAATTCAAAACCTATTTGAAGAAATGATGATGGAAAACCTTCCTAACCTGGTGAAGAAAATAGACATTCAGGCTCAGAAAGCCCAGAGAGTCTCAAATAAGATGAATCCATGGAGGCCCCCGCTAAGACACATCATAATTAAAATGCCAAAGCTTAAAGTCAAAAAGAGAATCTTAAAAACAGCAAGAGAAAAACACTTAGTTACCTCCAAGGGAGTGCCTATAAAATGGTCAGTCAATATCTCAACAGAAACTTTGTAGGCCAGAGAGATTGGCATAAAATATTTAAAATGATGAAAAGTAAAGGCCTACAACCACGATTACCCTACCCAGCAAAGCTACCATTTAGAATTGAAGGACAGACAAAGAGCTTCTCAGAGAAGAAAAACCTAAATGAGTTCATCACCACCAAGCTAGTATTACAGAAAATGTTGAGAGATTTCTTTAAGAAAAAAAAAGTATCAAAAATGTGAATAATAAAAAGGCAATAACTATATATCTATCAATAAGAACTTCAAATGAGAAAGAATTAATTGTTTCAGTCAAAAGATAAGGTGGATGAACGGATAAGGTAATAAGATCCTTCCATATGCTGCCTACAAGGGACTTCCTTAGATCAAAAAGACATATACAGACTAAAGTGATGGAAAAATATATTTTATGAAAGTGGAAATGAAAAAAAGTAATCTTGGGTAGCAGTGCTTATATCAGTACTTTTAGACTTTAAAACAAAGGCCATAGCAAGAGATAAATAAGAACCCAGTAATCCCACTTCTGGGTATTCATTCAAAGAGACCCAAAATACTACTTTGAAGGAACATGAGCACCCACATGTTCATTGCAGCATTATTTACAACAGTCAAACTTTGGAGGCAACCTTGGTGTTCATCAATAGATAAAAGAATAAAGAAAAGGTGGTACATATATACAATGGAATATTACTCAGCCATAATAAACAAACAAACAAACAAATGAATGAATGAAATCTGTACATCTGCAATAACATGGGTGGACCTATGTCCACCCATACCTTTGAGGATATTGTGCTGAGTTTGGTAAGTTGGAAAGAAAAAGATAAATGCCATATGGTTTTACTTACATGTGGAATAAAAAATAATAAAATAAACAAAACAGAAAAAAACTCAGAGATACAGAGAACATTTTGATGGTTGCCAGATGGGAGCGGGTACAGGGGGCCTGGGTACAAAAGGGGAAGAGATTAAGGAACACAAATTGGTAGTTACAAATTAGTCATGCTGATGTAAAGGAATACAGTCAATGATACTGAAATAACTATGTATAGTGTCAGATGGATACTAGATTTAATGGAGTGATCACTTTATTAATTATATAGATGTATAATCACTATACATTGTACACCTGAAACTAATATAATATTGTATGCCAACTGTAAATTAAAAATTAAAATAATAAATTTTAAATAAAAGATATATAGCCTTATGATTAGATAACACATCAAAAGTAAGTCATTATTTAAAAATAAATAGAAACAAGGACAACTTGTAGATTTTAGCTTATAAAAATTAAAGATAATTAAAGAGTGATAAATGTAATTTAAAAATTTAAAGAATATTTAGGAGAGAAAACTGATAAGTAGCAACAATAGGTATTGTATAGTATTTAACTGAGGAGTACCTGTCTGTTCTGTAAGGTATTGTGATGAAAGGAGGACATTTATTTAACTATACTGAAGTAAAATTCTTCCTTTGATGGTGGAAGAAATTTCAGAATAAAAAGTGGTTAAAAATGCCAGCTATGAAATCAGTGGACCATTGTAAAAATTTTCCTTGTTCATCTCACTAATTGTATAACTTTGATTAAAGATATTTAATTTTACTAAGCTTTGATTTCCTCATCTGTTAATTATAAATGAGATAATACACATAAAATTTAAGTAGTTTCTGGCACAAATTATGCTCTCAATAAATCTTACTTTAAAAATTCTTTACAGTGAATGAAAGAACATTTGAAGTCAGTAGACAAAAGTTTAGTCTCAGCTCTGTCATATGCACACAGGACAAAGCATATTCCTTCTAAAAGCTGTGTTTTATTATTTGTAATTAAAAATACACCATATGCTATTTTGACTTCCCAGGGCTTTTATATGGATCAAAATAGATAAGCAATGTGAATATTTTTTGGAAAATATTTTTTTGGAAAATATTTATATGTAAGTATTATTTGTATGATTACTGACTCATATCATATCAGTAACATACCAGAGATCCTGTTTATACTCAAAATTGTTATAAAATAATATGGTATCCTTTTTTTACTATTGAACACAGTTCCATTGAGTAGAGTGCTTAAATAACAAGCTTCATCTGAAGAGGATTTCTCATTTAGTTGGAACCCTATCACATGTAAATGCATTTGTCTTATTTAAAACTCCCTGATAGTGGTTTAATCATTATAGAAAATTGTTCAACATGACTTATAAAAAGTGATGTCAGATATGTGTTTAGTATATGAATGATAAAGGCATTTAGATTTTTATTGTTTTACCATTGACCAATGCTAGATTGATTTTAGGTTTTTTAGAGACTAGTGTATTTAGCTAAAAGACAAACTATTAAGCAATTAACTGCTGTTCCTAAGTAGCCAAGATATATAGTTAGAATAATTCAGGTGATTTTGAGACTCTAAACTACCCAAATTAAAACTGGTTGCCTCCAATTCATTTAATACATGTTTAGTTCTTCATTTTATTTTGTCTAAAGAAAGATTTATTGTTGTAAGATAAATTGTTTCCTCAAATTGTGTATAAAAAGCTATTCTTAAGGTTGCCAGATAGCTGAAAGAAAAATACTCTCCAACATAATTTTCAGTTTATGATAAATAAGTAAGCTAGGAATATGACCTGGACAATAGAAACCACCTATTTTCAGTTAGTTCAGAAACACCCCAAGACCAAGAGGACATTCTTGGCATAAGCCTAGCATCTAGTAATCAGGGATTATATATAAACAGTAAATCTTGGTCATCAGAATAATTTAATAAAGTGTAGTTAATAATGAGCAATTACTGAATTAAGATTTAACTATTTTACAAATAAGAAAAACAAACATCAAGGTTAAGGAACAGATTATAGAGATGAGTATAACCATACAAAAACTTGACTTCTTTAAAATATAAGGAGAGAAAATCATTTCAAAATTGGAGTTGGTAAAAGTTACTCTCTTGTCTGGATTTTCTAAAACCCCAACCTTTTCCTCTTTTATTTCTCTTTGATTCAAACTGGCCTTGTACTCACTTGCTTCTTTTCTTTCCTTATCCTTTTATCTTTACTCATACTGCACAACTACTCCCTTAACCATTAAGCCCTTAGGACATCAAATTTTGGTCAGCATCTTGGGAGCAAAGCCTCAAATCTGTTGACCACAGAAGGAGTTTGGGTCAAACTAAAAATAACATCTTGACCTCAGTTGTGTTTCACCTCCAGACTCATGAAATTGGAATGGCCCTACTGGCCACATTCCCTCATGACCAGGCAGAATAATGCCATGAATGACATGAGAACTTGATACAATGATCCACTGTCTCCTATCCTAGCCCTGACCAATCAGTAGAGACCATAATGTTAACTTCTTTAGCTATCATGGCTAATGATTTTTCCCTTATATAACCTAGCTCTTAGAGGCCATCAGAGAGTCAAGCCTTTAAATTTTAGCTCAACTGTATCTTTGGGCTTGGCATTATTTTCTTAAATAATCCTTTACTTTCTTTACTGCAAACCCGTGTTCATGTCTCATTTGGTTTTGCGGCACGCAAACAAACAAATTCCTTTAGTTTGGTAATATGAGAACTGTACAAGAATCTAGAATTTACCACAACTCCAAATGCAATTCATTATGAGTGGAGTGAATATTTTCCTACCTTATTTTCAGACCTCAGTAGAGGTATGAATATATTGGGACAAAAAGGCTATGGCTTCAATAAAATTTCTGGCAATAAGTGTCTCTATGTTCTGGATATCTAAAGATGAATGTCGTTGTATATGAATGTTTATTTGTTACCTTTTTGAGGAGAGTTTTTTCATAACCTCAAAAGTTGAGTGCTTTTGAGTTTGACTATTGATTTAATTTTAAAATTTGCATTTCCCATGCAGTTTGTGATGTGAATGCTTGCAAATACTTTTAGATTTGTAGAATTCAGTCCAGAACACATATTACATTTGTACTGGAGGTGCCCTCCTTAATATTGATTGCACTATTCAGTTGTTCATGTTCCTCAAAGGAACTGTTTGGTTTTATCTCTGAGTTTCAGACAAGCTGAAAGCAGTGATTTTAGAAATGAAAATTTTGGCAAAACAGCAACTGTTTAGGGGTAAAAAAATTCAGGATATTTCAACACACAAAGTATTTTGACAATAAATCAAATTGTCAGGGCACACTGATTAGGAAACATTGCTAAGATCACAGTCTTTCAATAAATTTATGATAAAACTGGTTTGTCAAACTACTTATTAGGGATAAATTGCCTTAGGGTTTTTCTTTGAAGGGATAAATGGCAATTATCATTTACATATCTCTTCTTCAGAGTTTATAGTTTTATAGCCAAGAATAATAAACAGTAACAATTAGCACCTCAATGGCACTTACGTGTTCAAACATTTAGCAGACATGAATAACTAGGGGATGTGGATATGCAGTATCACTGAGATTTCTACTACTAGACTACGTACTACAAGAATTTCTTTCTTGTGATCTGTCCAATAGCTTTTTTTTTTTAATATAGAAGAGCCTGCTCACTTCCCAGGGTAAATTTTCATTAACAGCTGTAGGGTTAAATCAGAACATAGATTCTCCACATACTCAGAAGACTGATAGCTGCCCAGCCAGCAGCCAAGGAAAGCTATACACAAAAAAGCTTTCGGTAGTGCCTGCTTCCAAGGATATTATCTGCTTCTGTAACCAAGCAGCACGTCTTGCTCTCATCCGACTGAGAAGGAGGCTGGTCCACCAATAAGATTACCCCTCTTTCTGCTTGTGTGCATAAAAACATTGCTTGCCTTTGGCCAAGTGCTTTTTCAAGAAGCTCTGACAGGCTGCAGCTGAAGCTTCTCTATCCTGTAAGTAATAAAGGACATGTCACACTCTTGTAGTCTTCCCTGGTGGTTTTTCTGGAATATCCCATGTGTAAGTTCCTGGCCTGAAGCTCCTGTGTTACAATAGCATTTATTAGTGTCATAATTGGTTTTCTTAGATGATAGCCAAAATTAACTCTACAATGCTTACTATTTCACCAACATTCTTTTTTGACAAGACAGCTAACAGTCTGACAATATTGATATGATCCAAAATGGAAGGAGAGAAATAATTTCAAAATTGGAGTTGGTAAAAAAGTACTTTCTTGTCTGAATTTTTTTGAAACTTCCACCTTTAACCTTTTGAATGGATATTTTTGTCTTTCTTTTATAAAGCCTTTGTACATTATCCACCAAAAAAGACACATTTAAAGTTGAAAATGATATATGGTAGCTGAAGGACTTTGGGTTGTAATAACACAAAAGAATATATAAGATGTCAAATTATAATGTACACCTGAAAATTATATAATTGTATTAACAATGTTATCACAATAAATTTAATAAAAAAATAAAGATGAACATGAGTCTAAGATGCAATTTCTATTACTGAAGCAATTTCAATTTAAAATTACTTGTGATTCCATTTGTAAAACATTTAGCGCAGTCCATGAATTGATGTTTAGAAAGAACACCTATTTTATTTCTTATTTACATTCTATCATATAACTATGATCATTTTTATTATTTATCATTTAAAATATCAGCACTAAATTATTTTCCAGTATTCTGTGTGGGGGAAATTTTCCCTTTTCCCTCTTAGTTCTTCTAGATGACTTAATTTTTATATTGACATATGACAGACTGACATAAGAAAATAACCAAATTTGTTCCATGTGTACATATGGGGGTTCCATAAAAATATGAGACCCAAAGACAAATCAGGCAGTTGATGCTTATATGACATCATGAGCTAAAGAGAAAGGCAGGGTTGTGATTTAGGAATTCAAAGGGCAGGAAGGCAATTTATATAAAGATGAAAAGGCAAATGTTTGGTAAACAAATGTTTGCTAAGCTATCTTTAACAATGGGACACAGAGAGGACTTTAAGCAAATGAGCCTTGCTAGATTTCTCCTTGTCTATCACACTCTAGTTTATATTAAACTACATTTATCTATAACAATAGCTGCCTTACTGAACCAAGCCCTCTATCTAAATTTTGTTAAGCAGTTAAGGGAAAAGTTAACGGTTTTTCCTGAGTTTTTTATTTCTTGAAAATAATCAGCTTTAAATAATATTCCAGAGAGGCGTAATTTAGAGTGGCAATCTCTGCTCCATTTCAGTCCCACCTTTGAAACTTAAAGAGTTTTGTAGTCCTCAAGTTAAGTTTGTGGATTGTTCTATTTTATTGAAATAATCACTCAATCCTAGGAATGGGTCTGTTCAGTCAAAGTGTTGTGTCTCATTTCAGGTGGTAAGGATGCAGGTGGGCTGCCCAAATCAAGCCTATATTGTGTGTTAGGTAGCTAGTCAGATGTGAGTGGCAGGGGAACAAAGAAATAGGGGCCCAGCTCGATAATCATAGAAACTTTCTTTGAAGATCTTCCTTAAAGACCTCCCAGAATATCTCCCTTTTAGGGTGATAAATTATCCCAAATCCTAGAGCACGAAGGCCATAACAGCTGCTGGACTAAACCAGTTACAAATGCGTGTGTAGAAACTACTGCCCATAACTTCATAATATCATGACTATGCCTGGAAGTTCATGAATCTAATTGTAACAGACTGAATTCTGAGTATGCACATGTGCACTAGGCAAAGTTATTGCTTAGTGTCAGTCAAAATGACCTCGCTTGCTAATTATCTAGGAATACCTTAGGAACCACCCATCACTGCCCAAATATAAACAGACTTTCCCACTTCTGGGTCCTTTTTGCCTTTTTGGGTTCTCTCTCTTTTTTGGTGGCCTTTTGTGGCCTATTTGCTTTTTTGTAGCGATTTTGCCCCTTTGTGTTGGTTGCAACGCTGGGACCATGTGCCTACTTGGGGCATTCTTAGTTTTTCTAAAATATATTTTTAATAAAACTATTAAATATCAATGACCTGTGATTCTTCACTGTGTCAATTGAGGAAGAACCAAGGAAAAATTCTAACTATATGTCTGCAATGTCGTTATCCCTCTACCTTTCTTCTACCATCAGGGCAACACCAAACCCAGTCAGCCCAAATGGTGACATAAGTAACTATTTAATAAGAGGTGTTTCTATGAAAACAAGAGAAAAACTAAGGTTGATAATTAGAGCAAATTATAAACCAGTTTCTGAGCTTATAGAACAGTTAGTCAAGAACATTTCTAGATGTCAGGTTCAAAACATCTTAAACAGTTTGAAATATCTCTGATGGTCATCAGGTGTTTAACAACTTTCTAAGTAGCTCTACATCGACAAGCATGAAGATTTGTTAAAAATGAGTTATGTGGTGATTTCTCTGAAATTTATATCAAGTTGCTTATCTGCAGCTTGCAGGATTTCAGAAAAAAAGCAGCTTTAATTCTCAATGATTTCAAGACAAAAGTGGGAGAAAAATATAAAACATTAGTTCATAGAGTTGTAGCCAAATATCTGAGGAAACTAGGAGAATTCAGGAGTCAATACAATTTATAGGTAAAAACAACAAAACCTCAAAGACAACTGAGGTAGAACCTGATATTCACAAGTATGTATTATAGTTTCTACTGAAACATAATTTTTTTCTCTGAAACTACCCTCATTTTTACCAAAGATTTAAGACAAATATATGTAAAATAAGTTTAGTTAAAATAAACTTCAATTATTTACAAAATACAGCAAGACTAGCAATTGATCATGTAGGCTTTTTTAAAACTGCTTTGCTGGAAAGTTTTCAATAAGAAGTCTCTACATTGAACTTTTAACAGTCTATCAATTAAGCAAACCAAATACTTGATGTTGGATTTTTAAATACTCTAGATTTGGGTTAATTTCCCTCTTCACAATGTCCCTAAAATATCCTGAGTTTCCTTCACCTGCCAGGATGTAAACTTTTCACTCACCTGGTAAAGTTATTAGGAACCCTATAAGCAAGGTATTTGGACATTTTTTCCCCAAGGGTTTTTTTTATTGTCCTACAAAGTCAAACTAGATCCTTAAAGCTATGTGGCCATATCTGAATCTATGCATGTCTTTCTCAAACATGGCATTCTATTCAAAACCTTGGTAGCATAATCAGTTTCCAATTGTGTCCTGTTACAAGGAAAACAGATTCTTACTGAACTTATGCAAATAACTATGTTGCCAAGAATAGACGTATACACAGTAAGAACTTCCAAATTTTGAAGTGATCAGGTAAGGAGAAAAGCATAATTATTTTAATTCTGATTATAAAAATATAATTCACCAAACTGCTATAATTTATAGGTAGTTTGATTTTTTCTGGCTTTTCTGAAATATAATAGACAATTAGATGCTCATATTTACATTGCATAATTCAATGAGTTTTTCCATGATAGTTGGCATATTATAATATATTAATTATAGTTGTACAGCATAGTGATTAGAGATCTATATAACTCACAAAGTGATCAACCCACTAAATCTAGTACTCCTTTTCCCCCTTACATATTACAACACTGTTAACTATTTTCCTTATGCTACACTTTACATCTCCATGTCTATTTCTTAACTATCCTTTTGTACTTCTTAATCCCTTTGCCCCTTTTCACCATCACACCAACTCCCTCCCATCTAGTATGCCTCAAAATATTCTCTGTATCTCTGAGTTTATTTCTGTTTTTGTTGTTGTTTATTTTGTTCTTTAGATTCCACATGTATGTGAAATCATGTGATATTTGTCTTTTTCTATCTGACTTACTTCATTCAGTGTAATAACCTCTAGGTCCACCATGGCAATATCTTTTTCCATCTCCTTCCTTTTAGTTACTGTTTGTCTTTTAATCCAAAGTGAGTCTCTTGCAGGCAGCACATGTAGGGGTCTTGTTCACCCATTCAATCTTTTAGTTGGAGCACTTAATTCTTTTCCATTTGAGGTACTTGTTGATAGGAATGTAGTTATCACCATTCTTCATTCCTGTTTTTGATACATGTTGTTTCTTCTTAAAGAAGCCCCTCCAACTTTTCCTGTAATACTGGCTTGGTGGTGATAAATTCTTTTAGTTTATTTATATTTGCCCTTTAATTCAAAATGATAGCTTTACTGAATAAAAAATTCTTGGTTGTAGATCCTGGGTTTTCATCACTTTGAATATTATGTGCCAAGCTCTTCTCTAGTGCAAGTTTTCTTTTGAGAAATCGGCTGCCAGTCTTATGGGTGTTCTCTTGTAGGAAACTAACTGCTTTTCTCTTGCAGCTTTTAGGATTCTCTCTTTGTATTTAATTGTGGGAATTTTAATTATGATGTGTCTTGGTGTGGGCCTCTTTGAGTTCGTGGTTTTGGGGACTCTCTGAGCTTCCTGGGGTTGTATGTCTATCTATCTATCTATCTATCTATCTATCTATCTATCTATCTATCTATTTATTTTTACCAGATTAGGGAATTTTTTCATCATTATTTCTTCAAATACCTCTTTAATGTCTTGTTTTCTTTCACATACCTCTATGACATGGATATTTTTACCTTTAATAGTGTCCCATAGGCACCTTGAATTATTATTATAGTCTTGGCTTCTTTTTTGTTGCCATTCTGATTGAGTGTCCTTGGATTCTTACAGCTGGTGAAAAATGAGAATGTTGAGAAGCCTTATTTTTTTCATCTTAGAAGAAAAGAATTAACAAAATCCATGATTAGTCATACCAAATAACTAAGAGTCAATAAACCCAAGTAACTAGTTACACAAACATATTCTGCTAATCCAAATTTAGAAAAAAAAATGTCACTGATTTTGCTTGCACTTCATCTCAACCATAGAGATCTGTAGTGTCTGACATGGTAAGAACTTTTACTTCTTCTGGCTGTGTCAGATGCTCCAGGATCCTTTTATCCGCATCAGTCCCAAAGCAAACAATGTCCAGCAACTAAAGTTTCCTGGTTTCCTTGCCAATTGTAAGGGTGAAAAAATAATTGTTTTCCACTCTTTTAAATTCTTCTGAATGGTCTAATAATCAAATTGACATGAGACAGACTGATATGAGAAAATAACCAAATTTATTATATGTGTACATATAGGGGTTTCATAAGAACATAAAACCCAAGGACAAATCAAGCAGTTGAGACTTATATGATGTCTTGAGCTAAAGAGAAAGGCAGCATTGTGGTTTGGAACTTCAAAGAGCAGAAACGCAATTCACAGAGAGATGAAAAAGCAAATGTCTGGTAAACAAATGTTTGCTGGCCCATCTTTAACAATAGGATGCAGAAAAGACTTGATCAAATGGGCCTTGCCAGGTTCCTCCCTGTCTATTACACTCTAATTTATATTAAAGTAGTTAGGGGGAAGGTCAGAAATTCTTCCTGAGCCTTTATTTAAAAAAAATAACCAGGTTAAAATAATCAATATCTCAAAGAAGCATATTTTGAGGATGCAAACTCTGCTCTGCTTCACAAACATGTCTGAATCTTAAACATTTTCTGAAATTTTGTTATTCAACAAGAAAGTTTAAAACTATTTCAATTTATTTATACAATTAATTGTTTATGCTGAACTTCTCCCTCAAAACTTAAGACCCTTTTAGAACATGGTTTAAGACTATTTTATTACTACTATAATAGTAACAATGTTAAAAGACATCCTTGCTAAGACAGTGTTATAGGGACAGGCTGAAAAAAAGTGTCTTAGAAAGCAATTAAATGTTTTAGATATAGACAAAATAAAGTATCTAGCCTGAGACAAACCACTTAAAGTAAATACAGGAACTAAGTAAGGTAAGTCAACTGATTCTTAACACTACATTGATTAAAGTAAAATATAGCAATCAAATTGACAGAATAACACATAACTAAGAAGAATATTGTGAAGATCAAATAAAATAAC
Organism: Macroglossus sobrinus; assembly: GCA_004027375.1. Classification (NCBI taxonomy): domain Eukaryota; kingdom Metazoa; phylum Chordata; class Mammalia; order Chiroptera; family Pteropodidae; genus Macroglossus; species Macroglossus sobrinus. Next base: position 56,802 of record PVKZ01001170.1, read on the forward strand.
ATTTTGGTGGGAACAAAGTTACAAAAGTTAGCTCGTTTTTGTCTTCATTTTATTTACTCTATATCCTTCTAAAAAAGAATGTCCCTCTTACCTCTTTGGGTTTTAAATTGTTAAAAATATGTGGGGGGAGGGGACATGAGAGAAAAGTAATTTTTGCAATGTCATGTATAAGTTAGTATAAAATTATTTCAAGGAATAACCTTAACAAAGAAAAATAATAGATAGATTTCAGTTTAGTACTAGCTAATAACTTTACATGGATAACTTCATTTTATTCTCCCAAAAAGGTGCTGAATAAGCACTATGGCTATATTCATTGTGCATAAATGAAAACTGAAGCTCAGAGATTATGTAACATACCTAGGGTTACATTCAAATCCAGTTTTCTCTGATTCTACAGCATACAGGCATAATTGCCAAAAAGAAAGTAGTTTCATTCTGTAGAAAAAATCATGTTCTAATTTTGCTAAAATTAATACCTCTGATTAGCAGACTTAAACTGGAGTTATTTTAGCCCCAAGGGAATAGATAGCTATATTTTGCAAGAGGTAACGGCTATCTTTAGATATGTACTAGTATGTCACAAGAAAAGGGGAGAATTACTTTGGGTGTTTGCTTTAGTAGGTTGTCTCAGACCTATTAGAACCAAAGGATGGAAATTATAGTGAGGAAGCTACTGGCTGCATGCAAAAATAAAAATAAAAATAATAAAAAAGCCAAACTTAAAATTCTTCCAACAAACAAGATAGCACAAAAATGTCAAAGTTGAAGGAGAAACAATAAGCTGTATTAGAGATGTTAGAAGTAATTTTAGTTATTTTCTCTTCCAAATGAAGGGAGATCTACAAGTTCTTCCAGTGTCAGAATTTTAAAATCTTGAGTTTTATTGACAGAAATTTGAGCTTCATGCCATTTGTTCCTTAGACAAAGGATGTTAATAAAATAATCTTTTGTTTCTTAAGTGAAATTACATTATTGTGATAAAACTAGACCATCAAAATTTGTGAAACTGTATCATGATTTTATAGTAGCTTATGAAGAGTACTGTTTGTGGTATATCTTAACCTGTAAAGGTATCTGAAGGGTTCCCCAAATGATAGATTTTGTCTAAGAAGTAGTTGTTCTAGCATATGTCAGAGACATACATTTAACAAAATATACAGCTTTTAGTGACAGTAATGTCAGTATTTAAAAAACTAATTTCTTTTTGATATATTCTTCTTCGTTCACTTTCCTTTTATTTTTGTTCTTCTGTGCCATGTGTTTGGCATAGTAGAACTTCTGCTTAGAAGTCCCAACCTGACACTTATTCTTTGCCTACCAGGATCAGGAATAAAGTGTAAGGGAAAGAATCAGGAAATGGATGGTTAGGTTAGCTGAGCTGAAAGGTTTCTTCCTAAAACTCTTTTTTATTTATTATTAATTTTCAAAACTATTTTCAGCCATCAGAACAATAGGATATGGGATGTCAAGTTCAGGCTCTATTCCTTATTTAAAACTAGTGCAAAAAATAGATTCTTTTGTTTAGTTAATAGCAGTAGATCAATGTCTGTAATATAAAATGCTAATAATAGGGGAGAACTGAGAGTGGGATATGTGGAGACTCTGTAATATCTTCATGACTTGTCTGTAAACCTAAAGTTATTCTAAAATAATAAATGTTTATTTTAAAAAAAGTATTATTAAAAATATTGCATATTATATAGTTCAGTTTATAAGGGTAGGTAGTCACAGGAATTTAGAATCTGGCTTTCAGCTAAGACTAGCATACATTTTCCTGTACATGCCTGAAGAACAAGAATGTAATGTTAGGTAAAAAAAAAATGCTGAGTAGTTAAATAATTTGACATTGTATCCATTCCTTTTTTCCTCAGGGACACAATTAACACTCAACATACTTTTTCTCTATGATGATGTGGAAACATGATGCATAAGTATTCTTTTCTTTAGGTCAAAGTGGTTAAGGGAGAAAGAACAGAGTTAAGGAATAAAGACTGGGATATACTTACTTTTATATCTGCATCCCAATAGGACCAACATGTTCTAAGTACTTAATTTGATTGCCCTCATGTTGGTTCGGAAATTAGAAATCCTAGAATGTTCTGAGAACTCAAAGTTTTCATCAGCAACTTAGACATTTTATTTTTAACCATCATTTACACTAGCTATTTCATCTGACTCAGATAAATTTTGATTAAAAGTAAAATAGAGCAACTTTAAAAAAGTTACTGGACTTGTACATACTCAAGTCTATACAATATGTTATTCTTATCACTTTCCATGAATAAGGTTTGGTTGCTCTTCTTTAAGTATATTGACATTACAATGAAAGCAAAACATTCTATTAGGCTTATATAAAAAGGCTAAACTACTAAAAACACACATTTTTTAAAACAGAAAACAACTATACTATTCAAGCTAGAAATATACTTCACAAAAGTGATAAAAAAATCCCCAGGTTGCCAAAGTGTTTTTAGAGATGACAGGCTTCCTCTAGCTGTTCAGAAAACACATGACTTTTTCCACAGGTAAATGCCTCACAAGTATGTTAAATTAAAGTCTTCAAAAGCAATTAAAAGAGCTTGACTAGGGGAGAGGATAAAAGGCATAGATGATAGAAGCTTTGTTCATCCCCCTTGCGACCACATCAAAGTTGTGACAAACATGGAGCAAACAGCAAGCAGAGTTGTAGAGCTTCTGTTAATCTAAACCAGAAGCCTTACAACTAGGGAGAGAAATAAGAAATCACTCTGCAATGGAAGGAGGTAGGAGGGGGCAAAGACATCAGGCCACCCTGTCCCAAGCAGCTGCATGGGACAGAAGTTGTAGCAGCTGCAGCCAGCAGCTGCAAATGCCTCTTAAATGGGCCATGTCTGGGAGTGGATTTTTGCAGTGACAGACCTGCTTATTCTGACCACCAGTTCCTATTTGGCTGTGCACAGAGGGCACCAGGAACTTACAGGGGAACACTGAGTTGTCAGAGTGAAGACTAGATGTGAGGGTATCTCACGGGCAGAAGTGCTGACAGTATCAATTATTCCTTTGTTGAGCCACTTCCACCCCAGTGTTGGGGCGTAATGCCGCCATAGCTGACATATCATCAATTTGGATAACAGAAGTCTCTCCACTCAGTGGATTCCCTGAAACTCTGCCTCCTCCAACTCAGGGTCCCACTCAAGCCATATCCAGGTGTGTCCTCCACAAGTCAGGTGTTCCCTGCCGAGCAGCTCCTAGACTCACACTGGTAGGAGCTGATTTGATTTCTGGTGTGGTTTCTTGAGACAACTATAAACACAATATCTGTAGATAGCTTGGTAGAATCTTAATAGGGGCCCCAGAAAACACAGCCTGGGGCTAAACTTGGCCTGCAGCTGAACTCCTCTCAGGACTGTACCAACTGACATCTACTATACAAAGCCATGCTAACACCTGAAGACTTAAGAGCTTTGCTTAGTACATAGAAACGGACACATAAAAGCAGCCGAAATGAGAAGATAAAGAAGCAGAAACTACATGAGAGAAAAAAACAGAGGTTCAGGAATAATGAAGTCAAGCAATCTAACAGATGCAGAGTTCAAAACATTGGTTATAAAGATACTCAGTGAATTTAGAAAGAGTGTAGATGAATTCAGTGATAATTTTAGCAAAGAGATAAAAAAAACATAAAAATAGAATGGAAATTATAAAATAAAACCAGTCAGAAATGAAGAACACATTATCTGAGATGAAGAATATATTAGAGGGAATCAACAGAGTGAATAAAAAAGAGGATCAAACCACTGATTTAAAGGGTGAAAAAGCCAAGGACACTCAATCAGAATGGCAAGCAAAAAAAAGCCAAGAGTATAATAATAATTTAAGGAAACTTTTATACAACTGAATATAAAAATATCTGTGTCAGAGGGTATCTGAAGGAAAATGAGATATTGAAGAGCTATTTGAAGAAATATGATAAAAAAAAAACTGCTCTAACCTGGTGAAGGAAATAGACATACAACCTCAGGAAGCTCAGAGAGTCCCAAACAAGATGAGCTCAAAGAGACCCACACCAAGACACATCATAATTAAAGTGCCTAAGATTAAATAAAAAGAGAGAAATTTTAAAAGCAGGAAGAGAAAAGCAGCCAGTTACCTACAAGGGAGCACTCATAAAACTGGCAGTTTGATTTCTCAAAATAATCTTTGCAGAATAAAAAGGCTTGACACAAAGTATTTAATGTGATAAAAACTCAGATTCTACAACCAAAATTACTTTATCCAGTAAAGCTATCATTTAGAGTTGAAGGACATACAAAGAGCTTCTTAGAATAAACAAACAAACAAACAAACACATAAATAAATAAATAATCTAAAGGAATTCATTAACACCAAGCCAGTATTACAGGAAATGTTGAAAGGAAGAAGGAAAAAAAACATGTATCAAAAACATGAATAAAGAATGATATTAATTACATTCCTATCAACAAGTACACCAAATGGTAGAGAATTAAGTGCTCAAACCAAAATATAGAATGATTGAATGGATAAAAAAAAGAAAACTTCTACATAAGCTGCCTACAAGAGACTCACTTCAGATTAAAAGACACAGAGAATATTTTGAGAGATACTAGATGGGAGGGAGTTGGTGTGATGGTGAAAAAGGGCAAAGGGATTAAGAAGTACAAATGGATAGTTACAAAATAGACTTGGAGATGTAAAGTGTAGCATAAGAAAAATAGTTAACAGTGTTGTAATAAATATGTAAGGGGGAAAAAAGTTACTAGATTTAGTGGGGTGATCACTTCGTGAGTTATTTAGATCTCTAATCATTATACTATACAACCAAAACTAATATATTATTGTGTGCTATCATTAAAATTAAAACTCATTGAATTGTACAATGTAAATATGAGTAACTAATTGTCTATTATATTTTAATAAGCCAGAAAAAATAGTAAACCATAAGAAAATGAACTTGAGTAAAGTGTAGAGAAAAAAGGTAGAGAAGTAAAGATTACTTCAATAGGGATTAAATACAAAGAGGTCTTTCTTTTTTGGCCAATGTACAGGTTCTAAAGGGGTTTGCGACTGGGAAATAAGCTATATCCCTATATTCTCTTGCATTCCTGGAAAGGACTTCAAGGGAGATGAGAAGTTTAAAGGGACTGTGTCCAACAACTATATACATATCTTTCTCTATGGGGAAGCTCTGGCAGAATGCAGCCCACAGTAGTCTTTATAGTGTTTCATAATCAACTCTGTTCCTTGATCAGATAGATTATTTTTTATGTTGCTGCCCCAAAAATTGATTACTTGCTTGTGGAAACTGGGGAGGAGGGGTGAGCAGACATAGAGGTTGCACTACACTGATACTGTAGATGGTTTTGTGTAGATGTAAAAAGAAAAAAAAAAGTTTTGAGTGTGCAATTTATTTATTAATAAAAATGAATTGTTAAATATTTTAATGCTGGTTCCAAGAAGGGAAAATGGGAATAGAATGCTAATAAAATTTTCATCTAAGGATATTATAGAATTTGTTAGAACGGTACCTTATAAATGAAAGAAATAATATGATTAATTACAAAGCTATACGTTTGGACCATAGCAGAGAACATTTAACACATTCTGGTTCTGAAAAGAAAATATATAAAGATTTATAACGTAAATTTTTGTAACATAAAACTGATGTTTACCGGGAAGTGACTTACCTAAGCAAATACTTAAAAAAAAAATAAACTTTTTGACTAGAAAATTCTAATCCTAGGTACCCATGCTACAGAAATATTTGCACATGCACAGATATAAATGCATGAGTAAGGATAATAATTACTGTGTAGTAACAACAAAAAATGTAAAACCACTTGAATGTGAATTAACAAAAAATATTTTATTATATGCCCCGACCTGCAGGAACATCAACTGGGACCCTGGAGGGGGGAATGGGAATTTGGAGGGGACCATAGATGAGAGAAATGGAGACAAGACAGGCTTTCTGATCAAGTCTCAGTTTATTGTAGGTAGGGGTAGAGTATATAAAGTGGGGGAGGATTTGCGAGAGCCGGGTTACCTTGGATATCAAATCAGAGAACATTCCATTACCAAGAAATGCAGGAGTGTCCCGGGAGAGGAGGAAGCTGCAAGGTCATATTAGTTTGAGCAAATGTATCAAAGGGCCCAGGGCTAAAGCAGAAAAGCTGCTCTGATATTGTTTATCTTGTATGAGCAGTGCAGGTGCAGGCAAAGAGACTGCCCAGATCTCAGGCAGCAAGCCTTGGTGGGACAGCTTCCCACAATTATAGATGCTATTGTCTGAATATTAGTGTACTTCTAAAATTCATATGTTGAAATCCTAACTCCCTAGGTGATGATATTAGAATGTGGGTCCTTTGGGAGGTGATTAGATCACAAGGGCAGAAACTTCATGTTTGGGATTAATGCCCTTACAAAAGAGTTCTCTTTTCTACTATGTGACAATACAGTGAAAAGACAGCATGAACTGGACTTTCAAGCCTCCAGAACTGTGAGAAATACATTTCTGTTATTTAAAAGAAACCTAGTTTATGGTATTTTCTACAGCAGCCCAAATTGACTTAGACAATAGTCAAATATACTATGGTATATGTCATAAATATTTATTAAATAAAGTATCAATATGGAAAGATCGCTAATATGTAGTATGATGAAAGCATGTGAAAGTACAATATATTTCATATGTTGTTATTTATGTAATAAAGCATAAATAAAACAGTGTCATTTTGGAAAATTTATTTAAGCCGTTTGTGCCTTAAAAATGGAGGAAATAATTGTGATGCTTAAATAGATCAGTGCATAAAAAGTGCTTAGTACATAGTAAATGCTAAATAAATGTTAAATATTATTGGTTTGTGGACTATTTGTTAAGTGCCTTGAATGTTATGATCTTCATAGCTACTCCATGAAGTGTATCTATATCTATATCTATATCTATATCTATATCTATATCTATATCTATATCTATATCTATATCTATATCTATATCTATCTATATCTATATCTATATCTATATCTATCTATATCTATATCATCTATATCTATATATTAATATTATTCTCATTTGTCTGATAAGGTTATTGAAAGGGAAAGATTAACCAATTTGTCTAAGGCTACATAAATGGTAAACCTTAGAGATTATATTTGAACCAAAACATCTGATTTAAATTGCTGTGCTCTTAATCATTACTCAATACTGTGTCTCTTTACACATACACACATACAAACACAAACATGCATGCATGTACACACACACAGAGGTCTAAAAATAATGTTGAATAGGCAGTGGAGTAGTGCTGAAAAGAGACTCTGGTTTTCTAATCAATGTATACCCATTGTCTTGTGAGAGCTATCCAAGTTTTACATGTACAATTTAAATAACAGAAATAATAAATCATCAAAGCATCATAGTCAATAAATACAATGTATTCAATATAATCAACTTGGTATGTAAATTTAACAGCTTCTATTTATCAAAAGACAAAATCAGAAGTGTGAATTGGCAAGACACAAATGGTAGAAGATATTTGCAATACATAAAATTGATAAAAAAACTAGTATCCAGAAAATGTAAAGAATGCCTACAAATCAGTAAGAATGAGTTCAAAAAATAGGGAAATCAACAAAATATTTGAAATAAAACTTTGGAAAGAAGAAATACAAATAGCTGATAAACATATGCAAATGCTTTTGTATTCAATATTATGAATGCAAATTAAAACTACAATGAGATACACATTGAGAATATCAGGGAGAAAATTTTGGCTTTTTTTAGAACATCTTTATTAGAAAGTACAAGATTACTGTCTGTCAGAATTTTTTTTTCAGAAAGCAAAGCAATGGTGCTTTTAAACTAAAGATTCTTGCAGCTGTTCTGTAGGCTCATTGAGTGATTACCTGTTTGATGAGCGCACACCAATGAGCTGGAGTATTCAAACCTACCTATCTAAAGGAGGAAATCATGGAGCAGGTCAGTGAGCTGTCCCCAAATAAAGGCAATCTATATTTATTTATTTAATAAGTTCATCCCTTTGCCGCACATTCTTCACGCTTGCATAACCTTTGTCATAAAAGCACTTTACCAGCTTTTATTTTATCAGTTCAACTTTTTCTGATGCTTGCTATGTCTTTCTCTGTAGTGAGAGTGTAACCTATAACTAATGTCCATGAAATCCCATGAGTATAGAATACTTGCTAATAAAAAGGAAAATTCTGATATTTCATATCTTCCTGACACATTGACTACCAGAAAGCTAAAGCTAGAAGAAATACTGAGTGCTAAGATCCTTTCAGGCTAAAGTATTTATTACAAAAAGCCACAGGTAAATATCAGGAGACATAAGTTCTATTCGTATCTCCCACTCTTACTAGAGGTGACACCTTGGCTAGCTCTCTAAAACTCTCTGATCTTCTATTTATTAATCAGTAAAATAGAAATAAAATCAAGAGGTTTGATTCTGACCTAGGTTTTTCATATAAGAAATCACAGATTGAACTGGATTAGGCTAGAAATCATAGGAAGGACCAGATAATTTTAAATTATTTTAAAACTTTAATGCTAGTAAAATTTTGTTGAAATGCATATTTTGGCTAGCTGAGAAGGTGAGTATGGCATTGTAAAAAGTTTTATAGAAGAAATAAGAATAATTTCAGAGATTTATAAGAAGAAACATGCATTCTACATTATACAATACAGTACTAAGTTAGATTCTCAGAAATCTCAATTCTTCCTCTGCAACTAGGAAGGTTTTGGACACTGGGCAAGTTACTCGGTTTCTAAATGAAAATGTCATTCTAGATTATTATTAAGCTCCATTTCAGAGTAACTCAAAATCTTAAATATTTTAATTTAAAAATATTATATTGCAAATGTATTTACAGTATTGCAAAAGTATAATAATATCCACTTGATAAGTCTCTTTGATAAACTTACATTTTTTTAAAGAAATGGTGTCTAGTAAGTTATAGCTTAAAGAGCTGTGTATGAATTTCACACATCCATTAGGACTCATAGCAGCAAACAACTGATCTTGATTGGAATCACTGTATTATTTTAGGGTCATCATTCAGATAAAACAGCTTTAAAAATGCAAACACATAGCATGCTCAGGAGAGGTTCATAATGTTAGTAGAAAGAAGGTTTATTTGGATACTTTATTTGAAATCAATAACCTTATAGGTGAAGTAAAGGGCTGAGGAATTGAGAATGGAAGAAGTTACCCTTTGATCATGGGCTACCAGTTTGAATGTAACCAAGGTGGACTGTAACTTGGACCTTATTATTATCTGTTACCTGCTTTGTGGCCAATGAACAAGGAGTTAGCAGTTTCATTTCAAACCAAGATGGTTGAAAGTCCACCTTGCAATCAATGTAAATATGGTTGGCACAAAATGACATCATTTTTGGCAGAAGCAATCTCAAAGCTCAAATGTACACTTATTCAACATTTTTATTTCCTTCTGTTAGGCTTTCCTAACAGACAAAATACCACAAAGAGACCTGGTCCAATGATTCTCATGTTTAAGACACACATTTAAGGGCACCATTGTATTTTTTAGAAGTGTTCATAAGCTACATTTTTTTCCAAATAAAATAATCATTCTAAAGAATGCCAAAAGTGAATAAAGTAGAAGTCAAGGGAAATGGCAATAATGTAAAGAGGATTTCCATGGTGGAAGGATTTAATTAGCTAGTTAGATCCAACTCACATCATGGTAACTACAACGAAGTTATGCAACAAAAATAGGTCTTAAATTTTTCAAAAGACTATTTTTTCTAAATTGTATTATATTTTAAATGATGAGATAAATTGACTGCTTAAAATAAATTTAGATTAATTTTTTTGTAAAGATAATAACATGGAAAGGTGAATAGTTGATCTCTTGTTTTTCTATTTTATTAGTTCATATTTTTATACATAATTTTTATAAAGTGAGACACATGGGCAACAAAAATTAAAATTATAAAAAATATTTACTGTGTTTCACATTCACATTTGTTGTAAATAAATTGTTAATTATCTTCACTGAGCCTGGTTGTTATCCAATTCTATAAGAGTTCCTGTACCAACCATTCAGTCTAACAATTAAAGGGGCAGAAGGTAGAGACAAGGAAGCACAAATAATAATAATTAATAATAATAATAATAATAATAATAATAATAAAGCAATATTTTTGGTTAAATTTTTAAAAATGATTATTTATATCAATCATCAATGCCTCCCCATTTTCCAGATTGATAGGAAGACAAATAATGGCAGAATAAGATTGCCAATGATAAATAGGATTCTCAATAAAGGTCAGGGAAAGGGGGAAAAATAAATTTCATCCTTTCTTTTGTCCATTTGATAAAGGATCCTAAAACATTGTGATTAATCATATGATAAGGGAGACAACTAAAATATATAATAAATATAATATAATATAATATATTATATATTAATATATAATATATAATACTATATAATATAATAAAGTTAGTATTTCAGATGAATGACCAAAGGAATTATTTAATTATTAAGAAAACTGACAAGTCATTCAAAAACTCGAAAGTTAATACATACTTTATTCTTTACATTTAAAAAATCTCATATGAATTAAAGCTTAAAAACAAACATTAAAATGCATAAATACAAGAAAAATACTGAATAATATGCTTATAATTTGGAAGTAGGAAAGTTATTTTAAGAGAGACAAAATTCAGAATTAATAAATAAAAAATTATTTGACTGCATTATAATTTAAATCTTCATTTAAAAAACACAAATGAGTAAATATAAAATAAAATTATAAACTTGGAAAAATTAATTGTAACATCTAGGATATAAGATTAATGGCATGAATATATAAACAATTTCATAAACCAATAAGTAATATAGAATATCTCAATAGAAAAATTAATTATACAGGCAATTTACAAAATAGAAAAAATAGAAATACAAATGTTCAGCAAATATATTTAAAAATTTAACCTTACTAATACTTAGACAAATATATAATGATGTAAAAATATAAAGTTATTTTAAATTTTTTAAATTTTTATTTGTTAATCACAGTTGACATTCAATATTGTCTTAGTTTCACGTGTGCATCATAGTGGTTAGACATTTATATAATTTACAAAGTAATCACTTTGATAGATCTTACACCATCAAACAACATATATAATTGTTATAAAATCACTGACTGCATTCTTATGTACCTCTTAATCCACTGCCCGCTTCACCATTTCTCAGAACCCAATCTGACAACCATCAAAATGCTCTCTGTATCTCCAAGTTTGTTTCTGTTGTTTGTCTATCCTGTTCCCTACATTCCACATATAAGTGAAATCATATGACATTTGTCTTTCTCCATCTGACTTATTCAACTCAGCACAGTACCCTCTATGGCCATCAATGTTGTTGCAGATGGCAAGATTTTACTCTTTTTTTTAATGGCTGAGTACTATCCCACTATATATATATGTACCACTTCTTCTTTATCCACTCCTCCAATGATGGACACCCAAGCTGCCTCCATATCTTGGCTATTGTAATCAATGCTGCAATGAATATATGGATGAACATATGCTATCAAAGTAGGATTTTAGCTTTCTTTGAGTAAATACATAGAAGTGGTATAACTAAGTCTTTCTTTGTCTCTTGTTATACCTTTGTTTGAAAGTCCAGTTTGACTGGTATAAGTATTGCTATCCCAGCTTTTTGATAGTTTGTCAATTTTCATAAACTATATTTTTCCATCTCTTTACTTTCAGTCTGTGTCTTTTGATCTGAAATAAAGCACTTCTAGGCAGTCTTGTCTTATCCATTCAATCACCCTACATATTTTGATTTGAGCATTTAATCCATTTCCATTTAAACTAATTGTTACTAGATATGTAGTTATTGTCATTATATTATTTATATTTTTTATCTTTTTTTCCTTCTTAAAGAAGTTCCTTTAATATTTACTATAATGCTGGTTTGGTGATGATGGACACTTTAGCTTTTTAAATTTTTTTTTTTGGTCTGGGGAGCTCTTTATTTGTCCATTGATTCTAAATGATAGCTTTGCTGGATTGAATAAACATGGTTGTAGGTTCTTGCTTTTCATGAATTTGAATATTATGTGCCAACCCTTTCTGCCCTGCAAAGTTTCTTTTGAGAAGTCAGCTGACAGTCTTATGGGAACACTGCTTTTCTCTTTCATTTTAGATTCTCTTTTTGTCTGTAAACTTAGGCATTTATTCTGATGTGTCTTGGTGTGTGCCTCCTTGATTTCATCTTTTTTGAGACTCTCTGAGCTTCCTACATTTGTATGTATATTTCCTTGCTAGGGTAGGAAAATTTTTCATCATTGTTTTTCAAATAGGTTTTCAATTCCTTTCTCTTTCTCTTCTCCTTCTGGTACACCTATCATATAAATGTTGGTATGCTTGATGTTGCCCCAGAGACCACTTAAATTATACTTTTTCTGGATTCTTTTTTGTTGTTGCTATTCTGATTGGGTCTTTTCTGCTGTCTAATCTTCTAAACCACTTATTTGATCTTTGGCTTCTAATTTGCTGTTCATTCCCTCTAATATATTCTTTATTTCAATTATTGCATTATTCATTTCTATCTCCTTTTTTATGCTTCTACCTCTTTGTTGAAGTTTTCACTGAGTTCATTTAGTCTTCTTCTAAGTTCATTAAGAATCTATATAACCAGTATTTTGAATGCTATATCTAGTTGATCTCTTGTCTCCATTTGCTTATTTTTTTTTGTCTTCTCATCTTAAATTTCTCTCTGTGTTTCTTTCCGTGTATTAGGTAGGGCAGCCAAGTCTCCTGGTCTTAGTAGAGTTGCTTTATATGATAAATGTCATGTGTGATCCAGTTGTACAGTCTTCCTGGTCACCTGAGCTGAGTGCTCCAGTTGTGTTCTTTGTATGGATTAACTGTGCCTTCCCATTGTAGTTGAACTTTGTTTGCTGTTTGCATGTTAATGGGAGAGATTGACTCTCAGGCTGATTGATTGTGAGGACTGGACAGCTGGCCAGTGACTACAGTGGAGGAGCTGTAGTGCAGGGTCTTACTCTATGGAGTAGGATTTATGTTACCAGAGCTCTGGTGCCATATAGGTGTGTTGTTCTCAGAGGCTGTTGAGTGGTGATCTGGCTTGATCTGAAGTTGGCTACTAGGTGTTTGGCCCCTGGGGCCTATTCAGAGGGACTTCAACAAAAGCTAAGTTTATCTGCAGCCTGTGCTCTGCCCCAAGAAAACTGGCATGAGCCACAAAGCAATCCACAGATGTTTTCCATCCATACTGGACTTCGAGGTACCTGGGAGAGGCTATACTGCAAACTGATGCTGGCTGCCACTAATGTCAGGCTTGGGGATGCCCGGTAAGAGGTACAGGGCATGCCTAGGCCAGACACTACTTCTTTGGATTTTGTGAACCTATGAGAAATTTTAAGAAAGTCTTCAGAATGAGCCAAAACAGGCTATTTCTATTGAGAGGAGGCTAGCACAGCATTTACTTATTTATTCTAACATCTTGACTGAAACTTAGGAAATTATTTTTGACTTAACATTTTGGAAAAGAAAAATATAATTGTAAAGTTACAGTGTTAAATGGGTATAAATTGATGTGACACTTTCTATAAGACAATTTTTAAAGTATGTATTAAAACTTTAAAAATTCATAATTCTAGAAGCTACTATGCTGTACTGCAATGAATCTTCCATACAAATAAGCACTACTACAATTTCAAAGTTATAAGAGGTTTTAAAATTTCTTATATTCATATAATGCTAGAAAAGCATCATAATTGTAGAGTTAAAAATTTTTGAAATTCAGTCAGCTATAAATTAGAATAGTGACTGTCAGTTAAAAACTCTGTGACCTTGTCAAATCACTTTGAACTTTAATTTCTTTAAGATAAAAATACAGATACTTACTTTGAAAAATTAATAGAATTCAGTGAAGTAATGATTTTAGAATTCTATATTGGATTGCATAAAACGTGTGAACCCTATTTAGAAATAGTACTTTTGTAGATATAATCAAGTTAATATGGAGTCATATTAGGGTGGGCTCTAAATACATTTTAACAGGTGTTCTTATAAGAGAAAAATTTGGACAAAGTCCCAAATACAAAGGGGAGAAGGCCTTGTGAAGACAGAGGCAGATGTTGGAATGATGCATCTGTAAGCCAAGGAATGCCAAGGATTATCAGAAACAACCAGAAGGTAGATGAGGCAAAGAAGGATTCATCCCTAGGACCTTCTAAGGGGCTGTAAGACTGTTGACACTTTGATTTCAGACTACTAAACTCCAGAACTGTGAGAGAATAAATTTCTGTTGTTTTAAGGCATCAAGTTTATAGTACTTTGTTATGGCAGTCCTAGAAAACTATAACATGTATGCAGCACAGTACTCTACAGTAAGAGTTTATTAAAGAAAACTTTTTATATAGTGGTGATAAACTTCTTTCTTATATATGATTTTACTTTATAATTTATTCTCCCTGTGATGTTGGTGGTTTTATTATTTCTATTTTTTAAAGCAGCTTAGAATGAAAGAGGTTAAGTATTTTGTCACAGGTTATAAAATTTAGAAGTAACTGATATTTATTTCATATTTACTTGAGTAAAAATACCCAATTTTTATTTATCACTTAACATTCTTGTTTGAAATTTCACCCCAAATGTTGATAGATAATTAGGTGAGCTTGTCTGCACTAAGTTTTGAACTGCCTATTGGAAAATCCTAGAATCACCACATGCTTTTAGGTCTCTGTGCAATACATAAGGAATGCATAGGAAATTTCAGATACTTATAGAATTTTCATTGAACGGGACTAAAGAGCACAATAGACAAGGCTAATACATGGTAATAGTTAAAGTAATTACACCCAAAATCAAAGCTATCAGAAAATGGTATGATTGATAGTATTTGTACTGATGTGTTGTATGTGAACAAATCTTTCCATTAAAAGAAAATAAGCTAGGCTAAGAGGTCAAATTTATATTACTACTCTATACAGTAAAGAGAAAAGATGTCACAATAGCTTTTAAAGTTGTTAGGTTATTCAATTCCCTAAGAAACTGCATCTTAAAAATCAACAAAAAATAAAATTTGAACCAAGAACCCTAGTTCATAAAATGTCTCCTGAAAACTCTGCAGCATTTAGTTCTAAAGTTGCTTTGAAAAATGTATTAAATAAATAAAATAAGCAAACCTCTAGAATGTGACCCCAGACTCCTTTGCTACCTTAAACTACACTCTACCCTATAGACTTTGAAAAGAAGACACTGCTTTCTTTCAGTCAAAGCCCAATTTAGAGTGTCCTTTTCTCCATGAGTCTTTCTCCAATGGCTTCAGCTTATATTGATCACCCTTATCTGAGGACTCTTATAGAGCTTGTCCTTAATGAACGTTTTTTCTAGCAGTGTTATATACTTACCATGTGCCAAACATTATGACAGACACATTGAACAAAATATATCACTTATTATTTACAAAAAGCTGTGAAGCAAGGATTTGAGTAGATGTCCCTCTTAAGTATGAAAGACCAAATCGTGCTGGACTTTAAACTGTGTCATGTCTCTAAGGACCCTAAATACTATTATCATTGTCCAGAGATTTAGACAAATAAGGCTCATCACTTCAAGGACTTCTCAAGGGCAAAGAAAAGAAGAATCACAGCCTTGACAATTTCCACAGAATTTTGCACAGTTCTAGGTCCCAAACAGGTATTTCACAAACAACTGTTGAATTATGGATGCTAAGTTGGGGAAGAAGCATGCTGTATAGTGAAAAGACTATTGCACTGGAAGTCAAGAGACATAAATCACACAGCTGCAATATTGAGGAAACAATCTCTCTGAGCTTCATTTTATTTTCTATAATATGAAGAAATCGGATTAGAAGACTTCTGACATTCTTTATCACTCTGACAATATAATGTAGACCAAAAGGCCTAAGGAACTTTTACTTGGAAAGCAAAGGGTTACCTACTTTAATCAAAATAGGCTGGGGAAATATTTTAAGAGCATTGAGAATAATTACTTCATAAGACACTGTACCTGCCACTACTTTAGAGAAGACCCAGGACCAGAAAGAAATTAAGCAATATCTTTTTAGGTGAGGGACATGCATGGATTTGATTTTTTTTTCTAAAGGTGATGCTGAAACAGACTCCTGCTTCTCCTCCAATCTTTTCTGTACAACATAACTAAAGTAGTCTTTCTCGAGTTATAAGCAAATCACTTAAACAGTCTGATTAAAACTCTTTATTGGCTTTCATGATCTGTTTGGGAAAAGATCAAATCATTAAAATGGCCTCTACAACCTCCCTGAATATGGGAGTTTTACTTTCCTAAAACTCTATCCTCAACTTTCAGCTTCAAAATATTTATTCTATGCTTCCAGCCATACTCAACTTTTTTTCAGATACCAAATGAGCTACAATTGCAGTTCTCTGTCAGCCTTTGAAGAGACTTACCAAATAAAAAAAAAGCAATTTAACATTCTTAGAAGCATATTCACAATAACCAAAAAGTGAAAAAAAAACACAAATACCCATCATCTAATGGATAGATAAATAAAATCAATGGAATAGTATTCAGCCATAAAAACAATAAAGTACTGATGCATGCCACAGCATAGATGAATCTTAAATATATACTCAGTGAAAAAAGCCAGAGACAAAAGGCCACATATCATATAATTGCATTTATATGAAATGCCCAGAATAGGCAAATTCATAAAGTCATAAAGTAGATTAACAGTTGCCAGGACCTGAAGGGAGAAAGAGTGGAGAATGACTGCTAATGGATATAATGTTTCTATTTGGGGTGAAAAAACTGTTCTATAAATAGATTTTAGGCCTAGTTGCACAATTCTGTTGAATACTAAAAAACATTAAATTATACACTTTAAGTGGTTAAATTGTATGGTGTTTGAATTATATTTCATTAAAGCTATTAAAAATTCAGTTGAGGATACTTTAAAAGTCATTATAAAAGTGGCAGAGAAGCAGGGTAGTCCATTGTAAATAAAGAACTGAACTCGAGTTGGAATGCTGGCACTTCAGCCACCGAGCTTCAATAAACTATTTCTCAGCCTTTAACTGTAAAATTGGAGGTAATACAACTTATACTAGCTTGTGTGAAGATTAAGTGAGATAATTTAGGTAAAACATTTTATAAACTACAAAGTGCTTTTGAAATATAAAGTATAGAAAGATAATAAATAACTGTACTGTGTGGTTATTATATATATATATATATATATATATATATATATATATATATATATATATATAAAGTTTGGTATTTGACACCTATTTTTTATTACTATTCTTTATTCATGTTTACCATACATACCCCCCACACACACACACACACTAAAGAAGTCCTTTCAACAATCCCTGTAATACTAGATTGGTGCTGACAAATTCTTTTAGCTTACTTTTGTGTGAAAAGCTCTTTATCTGTCCTTCAATTTTAAAGAATAGTTGTGCTTTATAAAGTATTCTTGGTTGTAGCTCCTGGGTTTTCATCACTGAAAATTTTATGTCAAGCCTTTTGTTCTGCATAGTTTACATTGAGCAATCAGCTGCCAGTCAATGGGTGTTCCCTTGTAGGTAACTAATTGCTTATCTTTTGCTGCTTTTAAGATTCTCTCTTTCTATTTAACATTTGGCATTTTATTTATGATATACCTTGGTATGGGTCATTTTGGGTTCATCTTGTTTGGGACTCTCTGAGTATCCTCGGGTTGTATGTCTATTTCCTTCATCAGGTTAAGGAAGTTTTCCATCATGATTTCTTCAAATATATCTTTAACTTCTTGATCTTCCTCTTCAGGTAACCTTATGACACAGATGTTGTTACCCTTAATTTTGTCCCAAAGGTGCCATAAATTATTATTATATTCTTGTTTACTTTTTTCTTGCCATTCTGACTGAGTATCGTTGGCTTCCTCATCCTCTATATTGGTGGTTTGATCCTCCTCTATATTCACTCTGCTGATTCCCTCTAATATATACTCTTCTCAGATAATGTGTTCTTCATTTCTGACTTGTTCCCTTTTATAATTTGTATTTCCATTTTTATGTGTTTTTTTTTATCTCTGGGTTAAAGTTCTCACTGAGTTCATCTACATTTCTCTAAATTTCATTGAGTATCTTTATAATCAGTGTTTTGAACTCTGCATCTGTTAGATTCCTTTACTCCATTTTTCCTTAATCTAAGTTCTGTTCTTTTATATGGTTTCTGCTTCTTTGTCTTATTATTTTGGCTGCCTTTTTGTGTCTGTTTCTATGTACTAATCAAAGCTCTTAAGTCTCCTGGTCTTATTAGTGTGGCTTTGTGTAGTAGGTGTCCACTGGCACAGTCCTGAGAGGGGTTCAGCTGCAGGCCAACTTTAGCCCCAGCCTGTGCCCCTCTGGGAGCACTTGTTAAGATTCAGCAAGCAATGCACAAATGCTATGCTTATAGTTGTAACAAGAGGCCATGCCGTAAACTGAGGTCAGCTGTCACTAGTTTGTCTTGGAGCTGTTTGTCGAGTGGAACAGGACTTGCTGAGGACACAATTGGATGTGGTTGGGTGGCATGAGTTGGGGGAGGCGTATTTTCAGAGAATCCTCTGGGTGAATCAACCTCTGTTATTCAGTTTGATGACATCTCAGCTATAATGACACTGTGTCTGCACACTAGGAGTGGGGGTGGGCTCAAGAGAGGAACAAAGGATACTGCCACCACTTCTGCCTGGGAGAAAACCTCACCTCTGGCCCTCGCTCTGACAACTCAGTGTTCCCATGTATGTCCCTGGTGCACCCCCCGAGTAGTTGATCCAGCACTGGTGCTTAGAGTGTGTGTGTCACTGTAAAAGTCCATTTTATGACGTGGTTTCTTTAAGAGTAACATCTGCAACTGCAGGCTGCCACTTTCATAGCCTCTGTCCCACTCAGCCACTGGGACTGAGCAGCCTACCTCCAATCATTGCAAGGTGATTTCTTATTTCTCTCCCAAATTGTAGGGCTTCTGTTCATCTAGATCTCAGGTGTCTCTGCTTGCTGTTTGTTCTGTGTTTCTACCACAAGTTTGATGTGGTCGCAAGAGGGGATAAAAGAAGCTTCTATCATCTATGGCATTTTGCCCAATCCCCTGACACCTGTATTTTTATTCCTAATTCTACAATATCCCTTGATAACAATCAGAAAAATTAACATCAGATGAAGAACAACATTCTTAATTATCTTCTTTTAATTTTAGTTAGTATAAATTATTCTATTATATTTGGTTGATACTTAGACAAGTGAGTTTTGTTCATGAGTCTCTGAATACCACATTTTCATCTAATGCTATGTTAATACTCTAAGGAGGAAATTTTGTTCAGAAAATCTAAAGAAGGTAACACTGTGGAAATGATTTGCAAGCCAAGCTTTATATTATGACATTAATGAGACAGGGGAGAAAGAGAAAATGAAGGATGCTCATTTCTTTATAAATCTTTGCTAAGAATCTCAGGGTGGGGAGAGAGAATTAAACATCTGTAATGGTGAAACTTTTTTCTCTTTTAATCTAAAGAACAACCCAAAAGCAATCTGTTGTTTGTATAGAAAGAAATGCTAGTAAAAGAGGAAGAAAGTACACTTGGAGGAACATCTGCTCTGAGAAACCACTTGAAAAGTAAGTGTGGGGAAACATTTGCAAAACACAGCATATAATGTGTTCTGCAGAAATGAAGAGAGAATAAGGAGAATAAGGAAAGATCTATATGCATAAATATATGTAGCATAGGGAAACATAAGTAAAAATATAGTATATTAACCTTTTTTCTTTTCATAAGTAGTTGGCAAATAAATTTTAATACTAGGCTATAAGACTTATGATCACTAAAAATAAGAACCAAAAATGGCATTCATTGCTTTAACATAAATATAGCAACTTCCAACTCTTCTTATGATGTGGTTACTGTAAGTAGAAAAAAGTTCAAATTAGGGAATGTGGTTCTTTCCTTTGAGGAACTCTTGGATGACTTAGGGAGACAGATTTAGACAGATTTAATGTCTGAAAAAGACATAACAACATATACAACACAAGAGGATTAAATATAAAAGTGAAGAGAAAAACATACAAGGATAATAAAAAATATAAAAATGGGAAAATCTGGAATGAGTAGGGCTAGTTGAGCTAAATCCAACCAAAACTTTGCTTTGGTTTATGCACACACACACACACACACACACACACACACACACACACACACACACACACGGAGGGAGAGAGACACACACAGAGAGACAGAGAGAGAGACGGGGAGAGAGAGAGAGAGAGAGAGAGAGAGAGAGAGAGAGAGAGAGAGAGAGAGAAATTAAACTTTTAAATTGGGAGAGTTATCATAAGAATTTATTCACATATCTGATTTCTCCTGAAAAAGCAGATAATCAAATAAAACTGAGCCTACTTTCCTATGTGGCAATAATTGGCTTGATCTGAGTCACAGCTGCCTCCTTTAGAGACAGCCTGTGGTCTGTCCATCACACTCCCCTTCACTCCAAATTTCATCTCCAATGCATTGGTTAAGAAAGTTAGTGTAAAAGTAAATCCGATCAGAAGTTCTCAAAATTTATGGATGCAAAGAACATTTCTATGTAGGGAACTTTTGAGTAGGTATGCATGTGCACACGTCTAAAACACCTGGCCTCAGCGTATGTTTTATAGGAAACATTTGAGGTGATGATTATAAACACCATTTCCTGGAATATATCACAGAACTATGATTTCTGAGGCCAGGTGACTGAAACATGCAGTTTTAAACTATCATCATAAATATATTTTAGATACACATAAGTTTGAGACCCACTATTCTGAACCACCCCTATTCAAATTCACTTTACTTACCAGTAGAAGATTAATCTTAATCTAACTCTGACATGATGCTTTCTGCTAAAAACATCTTTAATGATTTCCAGTTAACTATCCTATAAAGTTCAAACTAGTCAATCTGACATACAAAGCCTGGTATAATCTATTTCAAGGTACTTTTTCATTATTTTCCAGCTATTTAAATCTTTTATTCCTTTCAAACTGAACTAATTCTTTCTCATAAATGCCTCACATCTCTCTAACCTTTAGGCCTTGGCAAAGACTTTTCTTTTATATGGAAATGTCTTTTTTTCCTATCTGCCAATGAATTGATACCAAGGTAGGTACCTAACTCAAGTTGGGCTGATTAGAATTTTTCCTGTGGCTCTCCCTAGGAGTTTGTAAACCCAAGTGCTCATGACATGCATGTGTTCAAATATGTAGGGCAGAAAATCAGAGAGAGAGTTGGAATGGGCTTCAGACATCTGCATGTTTTAGATGCAATTGAGTGAGTAATTCTGATGTGAAGGACAGAATTTCAGAACCACTGGCATAGGAAATAAACATTGATTTGGAATCAGAAGACTTGTTTCTAAACTTGAGTCCATCATTAATGTACTTGGTGACTTTGCACAAATTGGTCAAGATTTCTGAGCTTCAGACTTCTCCATCTGTAAAATTTAAGACTGGTAAAATAAACATAATTATTAAAAATGGGATGATTGAGAATGTGTACTTTTCTTGCTGAACTTCAGTTTGTAATTTCTCTGATAATCTATTCCTAACTGGTACTGTGTGTTGCTATGAATTGTCCCAAGCATTGGTCTATGTTGCTTGGTGACTACAAAGAAACCTACTCTGTAGAATAGGAGCAGAGCTAGATAATGTAAAAGTTTATTTTCCCTGATGACTTTTGGAGAAGAAGCTGTGGTAAAAACAAAGGCAAAAAGTAAAAAGCAGAAATGCTAAGTATGAGATGAAAGTGAGATCACTAGGAACTATCCACTGGGGCTAAAGCTGAAATTAAAAGTGGGACAGAAGAATTTATTACAGAGTTATGGAAAAGAATGCATTAAAGGGTCTTATTTAAAACTTTGGTTGTTGCAATTATCTTATAAACTTTATGTCTAAAAGCAATAGAAGTGCAATAAATAAAATCTTACTTATGTGTCTGATAATTTTAACATTAGCTAAATATACCATTCCTAAAACATTTGTTAAAATGACCTTTAGCTGACTGTCTTTGGACAGAAATTCCCTAATTCAAAAAAAATGTACTTCTTGACTCACTTGTTCTTCAGGATAATCTGAAGCCTATAGTAAGTACTAAGGATTATATGGTATGTATGTTTAACTACCAAAAAATAAGATCTAAGAATAATTCCCTGGGTTCCAAAAAGTTTATATAAACATATACTCATTTATAGATAAATATAGATATAGATAGATCTCCAAGTCTTCAAAATACCAAAACAATTAGATAATTTTGACAATTCAATGAAAAACATAGTTATGCCTATTTTGGATATATTGGAAAATAAATAATCAATTACTTGTAACCAATTTATTTGTGGTAGCTTATAGACAACCATTGTTTTTATTTAGAAATGAATAAAACCTCTCAGTTTTGTGGACCATTGTATGATGGCTTGAAGGAGTTTCTGAGCAAGTTACATACTGAGTGTTGGGTGGGAAAGAATGGGTACTTTGTTTCTCAAAAGAAGTATTGCTTCCAGTAAAATTCAAATATTTTCAAAAGACTTTCTCACTCTTTCTAATAATAGTCATTCATATAATGCTAAGTTACATGTTGGAAGACATTTGTTACATACTTTCAAGTAGATAATGAAGTATTTGAAATCTTGTAGAATATGAAAAAAACACAGAAATAACCATCTCCCTAGGTATTACCTACCACTCCTATTGCCTTCTTTCTCTTTTGTAGTCTTCATAATCATTTTGAAAATACACAAAATGATAGAAAACATAGACATTAAGAGTGAGAACCTGAGCAATCTAAGCTAGTTGTATCCAGGTAGCATAGAGAGACTTTTCTAATGAAGATTTAAAGTGACAAGTGATTGATTAATTGAAGAAAGGGAGCAGCCAAAACTAAGCTTCTTTTCAATGCCAAAACAAGTTGTATCCTGCTATTTAAAAAGTGCCAAAAACATTGACTGACCTGAAATGTTGATTAAGAGCTGATTGCTTCAAGCAAATATTTTTTAAAGTCTCTCCAGTGTTTCTGGGCTAACTTTGGAAAACAAAACTAATGTAGCTGAATAGTTGTAAATTATTTAAATAAATATGTTATCATATTTCAGAATTGTTAATTTCAAAGTTTTTGTTTTGATACAGGCAATCATATTTTTTTAATTTTGATCTTTTAAAATTTGTCTTATTATGTAAGCAGTTATGAAAGTGTAAAATTGAAGAGTTATATATTAAAAGTAAATGTTTTAGATCCATTAATCAACCCTATTATTGGTAAATTTATAATTCTTTTCTCATAGTAATCTAAGCATGACAAAAATGCCTTTTTTTTTAGGAAGAAAAGGGGCCTGGACAAATTAATTTCTCAATGTAGATTGAGATTTGTTTACAGAAAAATAGCCTTCATAATTCAGCACTATCTTCCTGAGGTAATTATATACCATGATATTAATAAATACTAGTTTGAATTCAGCTTTGAATCATCTGACATACTAGATTTATTCAAATTTTTACATTATAGTGTGTATCACAGGCTGTAGTTTTCACAAAATTACTTGATTCTTTTTTTTCAAATATGGAATAGATCAGACAAATAGTATGTACACACAAAATACATTTCTTTATGAAAATATAAATCTAAACTAGTATTTAGATTATTTTTAATTTTATTATAAAATTTAATAAACAGCTAATCTTATAGAAGAGCATGAGTTATTGTCATAATCAAAACTTACACTACACTTTTTGTTAACAACTTTATTAGATATAATTCTCAAGACATGCAATTCATCCATTTAAAGAGGCTGAGGGATTAGGAGAAAAAGAAAAAAAATTAAATTATAATTTTATAGTGTTGAGTATGTTCTGAATTGTGAAACCACAACCACAATAATTTATAGAACATTGTTATTACCCTTCCACAAAAAATTCTGTACAAATTTATCTTTTGGCATTTCTAACGTGATAGCTTTTACTCTTATTTCTTTATGGTCACAAGTAAACTGCTGTGTCTCCAGGCTTCCTATCAGTATTCTATTCAAAAAGGAAGAAGGGTAAAGAGACAAAAGGAAAAGGGTGAAGAAATGGTGGAAGCTGTAGCATGGGTATTTATATATAATGGTGTAGGATCTAATAGCAAGGTTTTGGATACAAGTATAAATTTGGGAATCATTGGCGTATAAATAGTAATAAATCTATGAGACTGGATGAACTACAGAAAGAGTGGAGAGTGAAAAGATAAGAAGAATGACGAAAAGAATTTACCATTTAAAACTTAGGGTCAGATGACCAATAAGCATATAAAAAATGTTTAGTATTATTACTTATTAAGAAAATGGAATTTAAAACACAATGAGATCTCTCTCTCTCTCTCTCTCTCTCTCTCTCTCTCTCTCTCTCTT
>PVKZ01001170.1:81367-172565 GCA_004027375.1 Macroglossus sobrinus
ACTGGATGAACTACAGAAAGAGTGGAGAGTGAAAAGATAAGAAGAATGACGAAAAGAATTTACCATTTAAAACTTAGGGTCAGATGACCAATAAGCATATAAAAAATGTTTAGTATTATTACTTATTAAGAAAATGGAATTTAAAACACAATGAGATCTCTCTCTCTCTCTCTCTCTCTCTCTCTCTCTCTCTCTCTCTCTCTCTCTCTCTCTCTCTCTCACACACACACACACACACACACACACACACACACACACACACCAGAATAGGTAAAATTAGAAAGACTAAATGTACCGTGTTGGCAAGAAATGGAACAATTCAAACATTTGTACATTCTGATAGAAGTGTAAAGTGTTAAAACCATATTAGAAAACTGTTTGGAAGAATCTACAAAAGATAAATATATGTCTATCATATGGCCCAGCGATTCCATTCTTGGGCACATATCCATAGAAAGAGTATTTATGTTTACCAAAAAACATGTATAGAAATATCTATAGTGGTTTCATTCATAAGAACCAAGAAATTGAAATAAACCTAATGTCTAACAGAATACATTGCAGTATATTTATATAATGAGATACTACACAACAATAAAATGAATAAACTAATGCTACATATAACATAGGTGATTCTCACAGACATAATGATGACTGATAAATAATATAAGTGTATTTATATGGTAATATATGGCAGAACAGTGGATAACTCTTGTAGGATATAGATTGGAAAGGGCATGTGGGAGACTTCTGATATTCTAGGAATGTCTTTTTCTATCTATCTATTCATCCATTCTTTTATATATCCTAGCTGTGTTTCATGAAAAGGCCTAAAAATAATTATAAACCCAACAGCAATGAATATTCCTACTGCACTCAGACTGTAGTCTTATATAATACTCCATTCAGAGAAACCTAATTCCAGGTTTAGGGGAAGAAATGTAGAAAATAAGGCTGAGATATTCTGAGATACCAGGTAGAAAGAAAACTATCAATGAGTATGAGGATCATATGACAAAAGACTCAAAATCAACTTGGAAAAGTCCCACTAGCCAGAGATAAAAAAATGAGCTTTAATAAGAATAAGTATTGCAAAAGGCTTAAATCTATCAAGAATGTTTAATCTCTTAAGTTTTTAATTATATCAAACAAAAATTCTGATTGCTTATCTCTTGAGGATGACAAAACTAATTAATTACCATATATTTATACTGCTTTTCCTATGCAAAATCTATAAATTGATCACCAAATAGCAGGTGAGGTAAAGTGTTTTATAAAATTATTCCAGTAAATAAAAGAACACGGAAGAAAATAGTTACCCCTTATCTAATGTTTTGCTTTTCATGTTTTTATTTACCTATGGTTAACCATGGTCCAAAAATATTAAATGAACAATTCTAGAAATGAACAATTCATAAGTTTAAAATTATGTGCTATTCTGAGTAATGTGATAAAATCTCTTGTTGCCCAACCCTGTCCCACCCAGGACACACACCGCTCCTTTGTATAGCATATTCATGCAGTATGTATAGTAAAATAAGATATTTTGAGAAAAAAAAAGCACATTTACATCACTTTTATTATAGTGTATTATTATGATTGTTCTATTTTATTATTTGTTATTAATCTTTCACTGGACCTGATTTATAAATTAAACTTTGCCATAGGTATGCACATATAAGAAAAAGCATAGTATATTTAAGGTTTACTACTATCCCCAGTTTCAGCCACCCATTGGGATTCTTGGAATGCATCTTATGTAGATAAGGGGAACTACTATAACTGAAGTAGTTTACAGTTTTTCCCCACTATCAAAAAGTGGTGTTCCTTTTGTAAGCCAAAGTGATGTAAAGAAAAGAGTATACCCCGCTTTCCACAGTTCATATTGCAACACTTAACTTTTATGAAAGACCTACATTCATACCTGTTTTAGCTAACCAAAATAAATCTGAAGAGAATTTTTACTTTTAAAATAAAAAAAGCTATTACCATACTTATGTGGATCTTTTGTAAAAGTGAAGTGGTATAATTCAAACTTTCAGAAATAGGGGGATACCTTTATATTTATTTTCTACTTCTCAATTAACTAGTAGATGTATGCTTTGATTATAAATTGTTGGTGACATTGAAACATCAAAGATTACATATATATATATATATATATATATATATATATATATATATATATATATATACATTTGAGAGAGAGAGAGAGAGAGAGAGAGAGAGAGAGAACTAGAACCAGGCATTACTTGACTCCTGTTAAAGAAACAAAATATTGTCTATATTCTTGCTGAAAGGTTTGAAACTGAGGTTTGAACAAGCCTTAGATCTAGTTGTCAATTTTCAAGACATACAGAGATAGAAGGGAAAACTGTTTTAGACTATATCATAAATTTTCAATCAACAGAATCCAGACTGTAGGAAAGTCCACAATTCTAGGTTCTTCAGCAAGTAAATTGTAAGGGAGAGAAAGAGATAGATAAGTACAATATTATGATTGTAAGAGATTTAACTATTTCTCTAATTTTATCACATATTGCATATTTTAAAAATTAGCAATGCTAAACTATAAACTTTACCTAGACTATATGTCTAGGAATGCAAATTGGGGTGATAAAAACCATAAACATACAAGTAAGTAATTACTATAAAAGTCATAATGGCAGTCTTTTTTTGAGAGAGGGTGAGAGCCTGACTAAAATAGGGTACATTGAGCAAGCCCTTGAGATTTGTTTACAGAAAGATAGCCTTCATAATTCAGAATTTTCTTGCTGAGGAAATTGTATACCATGATATTAATGAATGCTAGTTTGGGTAATTGAGCAAATTCCATTTCTTGAGCCAGATGGTAGTTATAAAATAATGTTTATTTCCCAGTATATATTTATTTAATGTGATTTTATTTATTTAATTTTATTTTAAAATTGAAAGGTAAAAAATAAACAAAATAATTTGAAAAATGAAAATAATAAAAATACATGTGCAATCAAGTCTTTTTTTCAGAGACAAAAACAGAACTCTTCACCAGCAGTTGCACACTGAAAGAAAAATTAAAGGTATCTCTTTTAGAAGAATGAAAATTATTTCAAGTAGAAAATGAAAATGCAGTAGAAAATGTTTAACACTGAGAGGTGTAAATATGTGAATAGATATAGATGTATATTGACTCTTTCATCTATAACTACAATGTTATGGAAAATTTCAAATATATGTACAAAATAACAAAAGAAGAAAGTGGAACTAATATCGACTTAAATGTTCTAAGTTTCTGGAAATTTTAGAGAACTGGTAAAAATAATTTTTAAGGTATAATAACTAGGACATGTGAGTTGTGAACTTTAGGGTAATTACTGGGATAGTAAAATAACACAATTATAAAGTTAATACAAAGAAAAATGTAATAACAGAAATACTTAATTAGTAATAAAAAAGGAAGAAAATAAAAAGAAAAAAATAGCCAAGTAAGTAAATGCTATGCTTCCCTCCTCTTACAACACATTTCAAAATTACAACTAAACTACAGAACAATGGTAATTGAGAACTGTTTGAATTCTAGCTAAGCAGAATCCCTATAAGTAAGGCTAAACAAAAGAAGCCATATAGAGACTGGTAGGAGGAGTGAATGTGCAGAACAGGTAATTCTATCTTACTTGTAGTGGTTCAAAATTGGGGGAGATATCTTGGCTGCAGAAATCCCACTGAAGAACAAGGAATCCCCGCTCAAAGCAAAGCTACTCAGCCTAAAGCACCAGTACTGGGGGAAAAAAGTCATCATAACTTCTGGCTGTGAAAACCAATGAGGCTGAAGGGATTGACATTGAATGAGATAGAGGAGTATCAAAATCCCAGGCATTCTTCTAAAAGGGCACACACAAACTTACTTGTTAACAGACTCACTCACTCTGGGCTCCAGCACTGGGATAGCCGCTTGAAAGGAGCCAGAGATAGTCTAGGAGAAACTGAATTGTCTGGCTCCAGGGTAAAGGCTTCAGGGGCAGCTTTCTCCCAGACAGAAGTACTGGAAGTATTCATTGTTCCTTTGTTGAACCCTCCCCTCACCCAGCCTGCATGTTCAGGCAAGTGCTATATCTCAGTCTCCATCAGCCTGACAAATACTTCTTTACCCTTCCATGGTGATTTCCAGAGACACTGTCCCATCAAACTTTCTTCTCATCCAAGTTGCTTCCAGTGGCTCATGCTTCGAACTTTCCTACAATCTTTCAAAAAGTCACAAACACCAAAGAAGGTCAGCCCCAGCACAACAGCTCTTCCACAGTAGTCAGATCCAGTCTACATAAGTAATCAACCTGAGGGTCAGTCCCTTCCACTAATGTGCAAACAGCAACCAGTTCTCAACTACAACAAGAGAGCATACACAATCCATATAAGAGATACACTTGGAGCACCTGACTCAGGTGACCACAAGGTTCTGTTACTATTCCCCATAGGACATCTACTACATAAGGCTATTTTTCCAAGACTAGGGGACATAACAACTGTACCTAATACATAGAAACAAGCACAGAGAGGCAGCCAAACTGCGGGGGGATAAAGAATTATGTCTCAAATAAAAGATCAGAACAAAGATTCAGAAAAAGAACTAAACAGAATAGTGACAAGCAGTCAACCATATGCAGAATTCAAAATACTGGTTACGAACATGCTCAGTGATCTCACTGCAAATTTCAACAAAGAGATAGAAAACATAAAAATAGAGATTAAAAAACATAAAAGAGAACCAGTCATAAATGAATACAAATACTGAAATAAAGAATACATTAGATAGAATCAATGGTAATTAGGTGAAGCAGAGGATTAAATCAGTTATTTCGAAGATAAGGAAGTAGAAAACACTCAATCAGAAGAGCAAAAAAAAAAATTCAAAAACATGAAGGTAGTTTAGGGGGCCTCCGGGACAACATCGAGCTGACCAAATTTCACATCATAGGATTTCCAGAAGGAAAAGAGAGATTAAGGAATTAAAAACTTATTTCAAAAAATAATGACTGAGAATTTCCCTAGCCTGGCAAAGGAAATAGATATATAAGCCCAGGAGTTTTAGAGTCTCAAACAAGTTGAACCAAAAGAGTCCCACATCAAGACATAACAGTAGCAAGAGAAAAGCAGATAGTAACCTTAGATGGAACTCCTATAAGACTGTCAGCTGATTTCTCAACAGAAACATTGTAAGCCAGAAGGGAATGGCACAAAATATTCGAAATGATGAAAAGCAAGGACCTACACAATTACTCTATCCAGAAAAACTATCATTTAGAATTAAAAGACAGATGAAGAGCTTCTCAGACGACAAAAGGCTAAAGAGTTCACCACCACAAAGCTAGTATTAAAGGAAATGTTAGCGGGACTTTAAAAAAAAAAGGAGAGAGGGAAAGAGAGAAAAGATTAAAATTGTAAATAATAAAATGGCAACCGCTACATATCCACAAACAATTACTTTCAATGTAAATAAATTAAATGCTTTAATCAAAAAACATAGGGTGGTTAAATAGATAAGACAACAAGGCTCTTATATATGCTGTGTCCCAGAGACTCGCTTCAGCTCAAAAAACACATGCAGACCGAAAGTAAGGAGATGGAAAAAGATGTTTCATAAAACTGGATATAATAATAATGAAAAACTGACATAAAACTGGATATAATAATAATAAAAAAACTGAAGTAGCACTACTTATACCAGACTAAATAGAATTTAAAACAAGAGACAAAGAAGGATCCAGTAATCTCAATTCTGGGTATTTTCCCAAAGAAACCCAAAACATTACTTTAAAGGGTCATATACAAACATATGTTCATTACAGCATTATGTACAATAGCTAAGATCTAGAGGCAACCTAGGTGTCCATCAATGAATAAATGGATTAAGAAAAGGTGGTATATATACACAATGAAATATTACTCAGCTAAAAAAATTGAGTAAAATCTTGCCATGTGCAACAACATAGATAGACCTACAGGGTATTGTGCTGAGGGAGTATATCAGGCAGAGAAGGACAAACACTATATGATTTCACTTACATATGGAATCTAAGTAACATGATAAATGAACAAATAAAACAAACATATAGATATAGAGAAAATTTTAACAGTTACTTGATGGGAGGGGTGGTGGGAGAATGAGGGAAGGGTAGAAAGGGATTAAGAGGTATAAACTGGTAGTTACAAAATATTTCTGGAGATGTATAGTATTAGGAATCTAGTCAATAATATTGCAGTGACCATGTATAGTGTCAAATAGGTACTAGATTTATGGGGGCGATCATTCTTAGATTATATAAATATCTAAATACTAATTTGTGCACCTGACACTAATATAATTTGTATGTCATTTGTAATTGAAAAAATGACAAAATCTATCAGATTCTCCAAGCATACACACACACAAACACACACACACACACACACACACACACACACACACACACACACACAACTATATAGAAGTTACTTTAATATAAATGGCTAAAATACTCCAAGTAAAGATATTAAGATGATCTTAATTGATAAAAATATAAGACACAATTGTATGTTGTTTAAAATAAGACACAAAATCTAAACCTAAGAATGGAAAAAAGTTAAAAGAAAAATAATTGGAAACTAGATATCATGTATATACTAATCAAAAGTAATCTAGTATGTATAGTATTGTCAGAAGCACGGTGGCATGAGAGATTTCCCCAGTCTCTCTCCTTGAAGTAACAACAAGCCAAATATCCACGATTCAACAAATACCACTCAACCTGCACATAGCAGGTTTGAGAGATCTGCGCATCAGAAAATCCAAAAGGCAAATCCACATGAGACTGGGAGGCAGATTAAGAGTGTGAAATAAAGGAGTTGTGATATGTAGCTCCCTGCAGGAGGAGGGAAAGGGGCCATTTCATGATCCTTTCTGGCCCAGAGCAGTGCTACCTGTGTGATTAGCATATTCCACCCAGTGGAGCCCAGTAATCAGAGCAGAGAGCAGGGTAGACACTGAGTGTGGACAGGCAATAGCTGTGTCTTAGCAATCGCTATTGCCAAGCAAGAAGATGAGTCATGGAGCCTGACTACCACACCCCCACCCTCCCAGAGCGGACCCCCCATATTCTCCTAAAACTAGCACTGAGCCTCAGGAGAATTTGTGCAACCAGTACTGAAACATACACTACAGCAGGTACCAAAGACAGGTATGGTGATACAGAGGCAAAACAACTGATACCGGAGGGGGCAGTACTACAGAAAGAGAAACAGCCAAGCAAACTGGGACTTTCTCAATCAACTCCCACCTCTACCCCATCCAAGGGGAGGAATAGTCAAACAGTATGAGCAACCAAGGTGACAAGACAGCTCATAAAGAAAGTGAAAAATCTCAATAAAGTAAGCTTAAAAACATAGAAATATGTGATTTAAACAACAAAAAATTCAGGATTAGATTTCAGAAAAAAAGTCAGCATGATGCAAGAAAATTCTGACCAACAATTCCAATAAATTAGAAACAAAATAAACAAACAAAACAAATATCTTACCAAGGAGAATGAAACCATAAAAAAGAAACAAATAGAACTTTTGGAGATAAAAAATACAATAAAAGAGATGAAGAATGAAATAGCATGCTTAGGAAATAAAACTGACTAGATGGAGAAAATATTTAGTGATATGAAAGACAGAAATCTGGAAATGACACAGAGAGAAGAAGAGAGAGACTTGGCAATGAAAAATAAAGAACTCTACAAGAACTATCTGACACCATCAGAACAAGAACAATCAGAATAAGGAAAAAAAATGGGTATAACAGAAGGATAAGAGAGAGAGAAGGAAATAGAGAGCCTATTCAAATAGTCAACAAGAATTTCCCAAACCCAGTGAAAGAACTGGATCTTTGAATCCAAGAAGGAAACAGAACACCCAATCATTTTAACCCCAAAATGCCTTCTCTAAGACATATTATATTAAAATTTTAAAAAATTAATGACAAAGAAAGAATTCTCAAGGCAGCCAAGAAAAAGAAGACAGTAACTTATAAAGGAAAACCCATTAGACTATTATCAGCCTTCTCAGAACAAACCTTATAAGCAAGAAAGCAGTGGAAAAAGATATCCAAACTATTGTGAGGAAGAAATTACCAGCCAAAAATAATATTCAGGTAAGCTCTCCTTTAGATATGAAGGAGAAATAAAGACCTTTCTAACATACAAAACTGAGGGAATTTGCCACCACAAGTCCTGCATTACAGAGAATACTGAACAGAGTCATTCTATCTGAAGTAAAAGGACAAAATATACATAACTATAAGATAACTAATAGGCAGATAAAAGCAGAAAAGTAAAGTCCTTATAAAGAACAGAGTATTATAAACTTAAATATTACATAATGGTTAAAGGCCAAAAAATTACTCAAAAAAAATAACAGCTGCTGGACTTTAGAAATGAATATTCAACATGTAAGCATATATAGTGATAATGTGAGCAACAAAAACAGAAAAGGGGAGGGAGTAAATATCCAAATCTGTGAAGAGGAATGGAGATAAGGCACATGCAGAAGAGAAAAAGACACACACACACACACACACACACACACACACACACACACACATATATCTATTCTTTACATAAACCTAATGGCAACCATACACCAAAAATCTAGAACTGAGATTGAAATGCATATTATAAAACAAGAAGGAACAGATAAAAATCCACAAAACAGCACCAAATTAAAATAACAGACAAAAACACAAACACAAAAACAAACAATGGTGAATCCGAGGTACCAGAAAACAAAAGATAAAATGGCTATAGGAAAATTTCATATTTGAATAATCGCCCTCAATGTAAATGAACTGAACTTACCAATAAAAAGACACAGAGTATAAGATTGCATCAAAAAACAAACCCCAACCATATGATGCCTCCAAGAGACACATCTCAGCTCCAAAGACAAATATAGACTCAAAGGGAATGGGTGAAAAATGTCATTTCAAGCAAATCAAGCAAATGGCATTCAGAGAAAAGCAGGAGTAGTGGCACTAATATTGGACAAAATAGACTTCAAAATAGATATGGTAAAGTAAGATACTGAAGGAAACTTCATAATGAAAAAAAGACTCATGCACCAAGAAGACATAACACTTATTAATATCTATGCTCCCAATCAGGGAGCTCTAAGATATATAAAGCAATTACTAACAGAACTAGAGAAAAAAAATAGACCAAAACACTATCCTATTAGGGGACATAAATACCCTACTGTGAGATATGGACAGATCATCTAAACAGAAAATAAATAAGGAAATAACATCCTGAAATGACACCTTAAACCAACTGGACATAATTGACATTTACAGAGCCTTTCATCTCAAAAGAGCTGCTTATACATTCTTCTCTAGTGCACATGGAACATTCTCAAGGATTGAGCACATACTGGGACACAGAGATAGTCTCACAAATATAAGATGGTTGAAATCATACCAATAATATTCTTTGATCATAATACTTTGAAACTAAAAATCAACTGCAAATAGAAAGCAGAAAGAACCACAAGTACATGGATATTAAACAACATACTAGTGAAGAATAACTGGGTCAGAGAAGAAATAGAAAAATCAAGAGAAATATAGAAGTAAATGAAAATGATAGTACAACATATCAAGACTTTTGGGGCATGGCAAAAGCAATCATAAGAGGAAAGTTTATATCATTACAAAAGCCTATCTCCAAAAACAGCAATGAGCTCAAATAAACAACCTGACACTTCATCTTAAAAAAAAAAAACTAGAAAAAGAACAAATGATGCCTAAAGTCAGCAGAAGGAAAGAAATAATCAAAATTAAAGCAAAATTAAATGAAATTGAAAACAAAACAAAACAGAAAAAAATAAATGCAACAAAGAGATTGCTCTTTGAGAAGGTTAATAAAATGGACAACCCCTACCTAGACTCATTAAAGGAAAAAGAGAAAGGATGCAAATAAACAAAATCCATCATACATATTTTTAATATTTTCATATAATGAAATGGAAAGTATGTAATAAAGTATTGCTATGTACTGAATAATGATTATTGTTTCAAGGAAAAACACTTGTTTGTGTTGCTAGATGAACTAGTCACTTTTTACATACGAATACCATATTCACTTGAATGAATGATTGTCAAACTAATTATTAAGACTTTATCATTTGGTGGACATATTTCTAAAAATTAATGTAATCCTGTCACCTGAAGGTAAATAACTCATAATATTTATTTCCTACAATAAAATTTGAACTTTAAATGGAAATTGGAATAATGGAAAACATGTATATACCACTGATATCTTCCAAATACTTAAATATTTTTGTGATGAAATCTGTTGTGATGTTAACTAATGTCATTTTTAAAAATATTACGTAGTAAAAGTGTCAACATTTGAAAAATCTAATGAATTAATGCATAAGTATTTTTTAAATGATCAACATATGATGTTACAAAATCAGGCATAGGTCAAAGATCCATTCACATGCAAGATACAATTACTTTTAAAGTAACAGTGTACAAAAAGTTCCATTAATATTTTTTCAGATTCTATGTATACTGCAAATAACCTTTAAGAAACTACAACTTGTCAAATATAGTATTAGTGAATACCCACAATTATCTTGAAAGTTCAATGTAATACTCTTCCCTTTTCCAAGTAAAATCTGTGTGAGATTAAATTTTCTTCTTAAACTTTAACCAAAACAGCATAGCATAATAGATTGGAGAAGCAGATATGAGGATCCAGCTGTTTTTTTTATTAAGTCATGTATTGAAGTGTTTTGCAAAAATGCAAAAATGATGCTATTTTTCTCACTCAATATGTTTTTTGTTGTGAAAAATATAATTTTAATTGGATATGTTAATTATGTTAACATGTAATTTTATTACTTTTAATTAAATTAATACATACGTATTTTTGTTTTCTATTATAATTATCAATAGATATAAGACATATAAACAAAACCTCTTTGCAGTTCTCACTATTTTTTAAGACTATAAAAGATTTCTAAGACTAAAACACAAAAATCACTGCCAAAAACAAAATCTATTCCTGCTGACTTAATATATAATTGTGAATGATAAAAATCTTAATGTTTTTAGAAAAAAACATAGATTATCTACTTGACATTGGAAGAAGCAATATTTTTTAATATACAAAATATACCAAGGAAAACTTAAAAGAAAAAGAAATGGCTAATCAGACTATATTAAAACTAATAACTCTTCATCAAAAGAAACCATTAAAAATATAAAAGGGTAACCTATTACAATGTGGGAAATGATATTTATAGCACATGTATACAACAAAGGATTCATATCCAGAATATATGAAAAGTTACTGTAACTTAATGAGAAAAAAGATAGGCAATATAAAAATGAGCAAAAGCCTTGAACCAATATTTCACAAAATAATCAATCTCCTGGAACTGGATCTTTTACAAGCTCTTCAACCAAATTAACACTTTTTGTTTCATATTAATAGTCACTATTTTTCAAAATGTGGTTCAAGTCCCACTTGCATCTATATCAGCTGATAGACTTATGAAAAAAATAATTTTGATTCTAACTCCATGGGTATGGTAACCAAATCTCAACACCACAGGTTTTGGTGTCTTTTATGTGATTTTTGTTTATTCTAATTGATTTTGTTCATCTGGAGCTGTTGATATTTTTTGTGCTTTTGATGTCAATATTATTAGGAAGTTATGGTTGTTTTGTTTTTAATCATGTTCAATAAAGTGTAGGATAAAAACTGATAATACACTTTCTCTAGGATAAAAAAAGTATTGAATGAAAATTGTTGCAAAATAAGTATACAAAAAGCAACCCAGAGGTCATTGTTGATCTTATATAGACCAGTTTTTAAAGATGTGTTGAAGTGGAATCTGTGAAAGGCAAGAGTATGTGAAAGGCGAGTGTATAGACTGGAAGTTCTCAAAGTTTGGTCTTTGGACCCGTAGAAAACATACTACCTGGAATCTTGTTACAGATACAAATTCTCTGGTCCAATCTGCCTGACTAAGAAATTTTGCCTCAGGAATCTGTTTTAACAAACTCTCCAGCTAATTCTGATATATGTTCAAGTTTGAGAAAGACTGATTCAATTATTTTGAGAAAATTTGGTTGTGAAAGAATAATGCCTAAGTATATTTAAATACTGATAGAAAAGAGTATCTCCTGAAGAAGTGGTTGAAAATATAGTAATAAAAGGAAAATTCCATTGGGTAATGTTCTTGAACAGTTATGAGATGATGAAATTCAATCACAGTTCAAAATAGAGGGTTATGTATACATTGTAATAAAAATGAAAGGCAACAGGACAGCTTAAGATAATAATAGCTAATATTTATTGAATCCTTATCATATGCCAGATATCATTCTAATATATTCACAAGGCTAAATTCTTATATTATTGTAGCAATACTATATAAGACTATTATTATCCCTATCTTCCTGATGAGGAGATAGAATTGGAGTGAGGCTAAATAACTTCCAAAATCATGCAGCTGATAAGTAACAATGCTAGTTTTCAGATGCAAGAGGGCTAGCTTTTGAGCTTATGTTCTTAACCATTATGTTATGCTATATCTTAGATTTAGGTAGTTTTTTAATGTGATGTATAGAAATAAAGAGAATTCTTATTATGTTTTCTATTTTCCCTGAGAAATAATCTCCTGAAAAAAAAATGGGGAGGAGAGGTCACATATTCGAAATCAATGGAGCTAACTCAGAAATAATTATTGTAGGATGTGGGAAGATGCAATTGAGAAAAAAAATAACTTTAAAAATCATTAAAATGGCCAGAGTGATTGGAGGCTTATTTGAGGTTGGTGATCAGTAACTTAGATTCCTATGAAAATCCTCACCATATTTTTTTCTCTGGCAATAATCAGCTTCCTGTATACCAGGACAGAGATAATGGATGTTTGGTTTTATCCAGGGTTGTGATTTTTGCCAGATAGTTATGAAGAGAAGATGGGAGAGCAGGGTGTTTTCTGGGCTAGCATTAGGTATATTGAAATGATAGGCAATGACATGTGAACTAGGTATAAATGTAAGTTAAAATAAAATTACCTATATTGTCAAGTAAGATAAGAAAAAAAAAACATTACACATATTTTTGCAGCTATTTTTAAGTCTCCATTCTCTGGCAAGTCTTTAGCCATATGTTGTATGTTTTACAACATTTAGCATATTATACCTTCAGTTTTGTGCTATTACTCTACTTTAAAAACTATTTTTTATTTGCTAGTTTTTTTATTAATAAGTTTTACAGGTGTTTTTCATATTTAATGTAGCATGATCTACTTAATGCTTTCCTGGTGTGGGAAGCATTATTGTTTCCAACTTTTTAATATGAACATATATACACCTTTGTATATAGGAATTTCTTTTTTGAATAAATTTCTTAGAGCAATTCCTTTAATTGAGATTATCCTAAAAAAGAATATGAGCAATGTTGTGTGTCTTGATTTGATAAAATTTCATATTTATGTACAGAATAATTGTCCTATCATACCTTCTCACCAGAAAAGTATGAATATGCCAGTTTCTCTACATGTTCTTCAGCTATAAGGCTTTAAAATATTTAAAATATTTTTTTTCAGATTTAATAACAATAGGATGACATTTTTATTTTATTGTAATAATAACTATTTTTAATAGTCAAATGAACAACATTCCATATGGTTGTTTGCATTATATATTTCCTTTTGAGTGAGATATCTTTTCATATCTTTTGCCTGTGTCCAGTATATCTTTTAAAATCTTGATGTTTCTATATAAATAAACTCAATAAAGAGTAAATAAAAGTTTTCCTCTTCAATATCATAGTTATAATACATTCTTGTAAAATGTATAAGATCCCAGTACTGAGTGTTCATTTAATTGCTTCAGTATATGTTCAAATTTGTAGCTTTAGAAATATTCACATATTAGCATGACATTGGTAGATAGCAGCTGAGGAATACTTTACAATATTAAATAATTCATATAATTTTTAGTTTGTAATTATGGAGATGTAGATATAATTCATATTAAATATGATGTTGATTTATATTGAATAGTAGCATTGTGAATAGTTTTACTTGAAAAGATATGTGTAGGGTTAACTTGAAATATAGCCCCTCCACATACTCAGAAAATCTGACAGTTGCCCTGCCAGTAGCCAAGGAAGGCAGTACACAAGTAGCTTTCAGCAAGGCCTATACCCATGGATGTTTTCTGCTGCTTCCATGGATGTTATCTACTCCTATAGCCAAGCAGCACACACTGCTTTCATCCATCTGAGAAAGTGGCTGCTCCCCTAATGAGATAATCCCACCCTTTGCTTGTGTGCATGAAAAACTGCTTGCTCTTGGTAAGCAGCAGCCTTTTCCTGCAGTTCCAACCAGCCACTGCTGAAGCTTCCCTGCCTAGTGAGTAAAAATAAATGTCATTTCTCACCCCTCTGGTTCTCCTGGTAGTTTTTTTCTGGAATATCCAAACCAAGGTATAAGTTCCAGGACTGGATCTTCTGTGTTGCATATGTGATACAATTTATTCATATTTTCAAACACAATAAAATTTCAGTTTTACTTACATGAATTTAAATTTTACTATTCATTAAATATCATTTATATTGTCACTTTAATATAACTATTTTGAATATTTAAATAAAAATAATTTTTGAAATCATGAAAACTAAATTTAATGTTTATTTTATGCTTCCACTTTTTAAAAAAATGTTGATGAAATAAATTTAAATTTTGCATAACATTTTATGTTTTAATTCTTTAGATCAAGAGTGCCAATAGCCAACACATGACATGAAATTTTAGTTACAACATAGTGATTATACTGAAATAAAGGTAAAAAATACATTTTATGGAATAAAGTATAATTTATGCATTATGTACATGCTGATAAAATAAATATTGTTGACCCAACATCAGAATAATGATAAATATGGTCTATGTTAATATTTTTTTCCACTTTGAGTTAGATAAAAATTATAACTGTACATATTTTAAAATTTTGTCATTATGATGATATATTTGTTATACTGGTTTATAAATTATAAACATACACACATATGCTATGTGGGCCTTTTTGAAAATATTCTTTCTTAAGGCCCCAAAGTGTCAGAGGTGGATCCACATATAATGCTTATTTAATAAGATAATTAAATACACAAAAGAAAAGTCACATTTTAAGTAAAAATATGTCCTTAGCACAGAAGTAAAAATTTTACTCTCTTGAGTTCCAATTATTGATATCAAATCCATCACTGTAGTGTGGCAGATAACTAGAAGGAAAAGTCTGCATGGATGCATAGATTTCAAGTTTTAATAAAATAAACAGAAAACCAAAACATTAATCCAGAGGATTTTTCAAGTCACTTTTCTTTTCTACTTATCTTACTTCAGCACTCTCAAACAGAGTCTTCTATAAGGCAGTGTTAAAATATATATGAAAAGCATTTTTTTTCAAGATACAGTAATTTCTTCTGGAAAAAAATGAATTGTATATTATTTAAAGCAGTAAGATGAGACTTACTTATATAAAAAAATCCAAAGTTCACTGATGAGGGAAATCATATGTTATAAAGAATACAACTATCTGCTTGAGCTAAATCCCAGCGCATGCTTCAAAGTTACAATGGTCAATCAATTTTAATGAATAGTAAGAAATTGTGTTTTTATTAATATGTAATACAATCTTTTATACCTCAGTCACCAGGACATTTCTTAACATTCACACTTCTGGTTTATATGCAATTCATTGCAAAACAAAATCTTCAGTTTTAAACAACCCTGAGTTCTAATCAGCCTTGACCATTCTACAGTGGAAAACATAAATAATACAGGACTTGTTTTGTTTATATCTTGGTTTTGAAATTTTAGGTGCAAAAATGCATCAACAGCTCTAATAATTTGTCTTTACTATTTTTTTTTCTTTAGAGAATTGTCACTACTGAATGGGGAAGTCATTAATGTAGTAGATGATTTTTAATTTTTTTTATTTACCCAAATCTAGTCAACAATGTGATCATAGATTTTCCGCAGTTTTCTACTTCTACCTAAAGATAATAACAGAAAATAAAATCATATGATGATAAGATCCAGGTTTGTGAGACCTAAAGTTTAAATAATTTAAGAAATCATCTTTAATAAATAGAATATCAATATATTTTTGACATAATGTTGAGTTGTACACTTGAAACATTTGATTTTATTATCACTCCAGTAATTTTAATCTAAAAGACATAGAATATTAATACCAATTTAGTATGTAAATTAAGCACAAAAGCTAATACTCAGAATAAAATAACATAATAAATTACACATTTAAAAATCTGTCAAATATAATAAACATGACAAAATTCAGAAAAAGGTAGCAGAATATTTTTACTAATTAACCATTAGACACACTTATAATACTTTCTTATGCCTTTTGGCTGCATAATCAGTAATCTTCTGTATATATGAAAAATATTTCACAATGTTTTCTATAATGAGAATAAGAAGATTAATCACTTTATTATATAGTTAATTCTTATTTAATTTTTAAAATAATTTAGAAAAGTTTCTTTTCAGTTTTATAACTCATTTATTGGCAATGCCTTATAGATTTTACAAGTGTTGTCAAATCTAGGAAACCACTACCAAATATTTTTCATATATGCCAAATGTAAGATTTCAAGGGCATTTCAAGTTTTCTTGTGCAGTGACAACTCCAAAGTAATCTTAGAATTAATAGCACTCAGTGTCCAGTTTGTCATAAATGTCCTTGTTTCGCTTGCATTTTGAGTTCTTTGTTGTTTTTATCAATGGCAGTAATTCACTCCAAATCAGCAAGAAATTTAAATATTGTCTCAATGTGGTCATGATATTTTAATTTATAATTAAATTATAAAAATTTCAAGATCTTATTTAATATTTGTATTCAATAACTATGCCCTTATCTTAATGAATTAATGTTTGAATTTTTAATAATTAACTTTATGACATTATAATAATTTCTATTATGTCAATACTCTTGTTTCATACTGGAACTTTATTTAATAAATAAATTCTAAGAAGCTAAAAGGTATTATTTACATATGTCTAGGTTAAAAGGCTATATTTTTTCATTTGCTCTATTGAAACACTTTAAATTGTCTTTCCACACTGCAGTTTAAACAGCATGTCCTGAATTCAACTTCCTTTCAGTTATATCGCAAAATGCACAGCCACTCCACAACTACCTGACAGAAAGGAACATGTCAAGGTAAGTTGGATAGAAAAAGATAGAAATCATAGCAGACTATGGTTAATTTATCTGTCTTTTGAAATTTTACATATACATATATCTATGTGAATAAATTAAGGCCCAGCCTGGTGTAAATTAGCTTCATGGTTAATCAGTCTCTGCGTCTGAAAGTTTCTTAAATAATAAATAGGGACTTACTTGCGTGTTTTCAGTTGTCTTATATTAATGCTAACAATCTTTTCCTTTTCTCAAATTGTGATTTTTTTTCATGGTTTTATATGATCTAACATTTTACAACTAAAAGAGACCTCAAGATACGGTTTAGGTGCTTGCATATAGACATATAAATTATCATTAAGCCAATTTTATTGATAATACAATGAGGCTCAAAGATTTTATATGATTTAGTCAAGGTCTCTTTCTCTCTCAGACTCACACAACACTGAGTTGAGAATTAGAAGTAAAGACTTAGATCTATTAAATTGTCTTATGCCAAGGGTGTTTCAGCCAGGCAGCAAGAGCAGAAAAGGTATCACAGCATAAATTCAAGTAAATATTTTACTTATGTTCATAGAATAATAAATATTCATTGTAGAAAATTAATAATATACAAAAAGTCAAAAAAAAGAAAATAAATTTTACTCTAAATTTCAGTCTCCAGAAATCATTATTGACATACAATGTAATCTTCCAACATTTGAGTTGTTTTCAAATTTTTATTTTTGTAAACAATATATGCAACAGACATTCTTTTATAAAGTTTGTTAGGCATTCACACTTATTTACTAAAGTTAAATTCCTAGATAAATATCTAAAAGCTCTAATATACATTGAAAAATTATTTCCAAGGAAAGTTTTTATTTACATCCCTCTACCCATTAAATAAGTGTTTCTATTTCTCTACTATATTATATAAAACACTTTATACCAGAGAAAATATCTAGTATTCCCAAAATATCACCACCTAAAATAGAAAAGAACTTTTCAGAATACTTAGCACACAGATACACATTATTTGAATATTCTGTACAGTCAAGTAACTTCTCTGAATCACTGTTTCTTTATGCCTAGAACTTATAGATGAAATTATTAAATCAAAATCCATGGAAAAAACACACAAATGAGAGTAGAGATCCAGAATGTATTGAAAAACTGTTACAGTGATATTTATTTAGGATAATATATCAGGTAACATTACTGTATATTTATGGTGTTTAAATGTTAGATGATTGGAAAAACTATAGATCTGAACATCTGAGATAACTATGGAAAGAATAGCTATGTACAATTCTGGGTGAATAGGTTAGACTCCAGCTAAACATTAATGTTAGCACTTGAATATGAAATAACTACCTTTTGTCTATCATGTAAGAACAGTTATTTTAAATTTATGTAAAATTTTGATAAGGTTTATAATGATGAAGAGGCAAAGAATAGCATGTAGCAATATAAACCATGTTCTTAAGGTAATACAAAAATAAACTTCAAACAGAATGAATTTACATATAAATCCAAAATTTTGGAACTAATATGTGAGATGTTTGTTTTGTTTTGTTTTGTAAATTAGTTACCATATGCAGAAATTCCTTTAAATAGGGTTATAATTTCATCAGGGGAGCAGAAATAGAAAAAGGTGTACTTTTCTACTATTTAAAAAATTTACCAAACAGTTCAAAAGAGAAAATAGTTTATCAAAAATTAACCACTTTTATGAGAGCAAAAATACTTAATCAACATACTGTTAGGCCGCATCTGTAGGGAACTAATAACTAAATTCACTATAATTCTCTTTAGAACAAAAAGCTGTAAACTACTGTGAGGTCTGACACTTGACCAACCAATTTTAGCTTAAGAATATGGCTTGAAAAGAAAATATTTTGTTGGGATAGTTATATAGCTACAGATTGCATTCTGTAAAATAATATGTATTTAACTGTACTCTTGGGGTACATTTTCCTGTCACACTAGTCTAACCTTTAGGAGATTTTGTTTCTAGTGTTGCAGTTTTAATTACATGCAATAAAATAAGTCTAATTCAAAGAATACCACAATGAATATAAAAAGCTGAAGGTCACTAATGTGACATTTATAAAATAAAAGCACTCTCCAAATAAACAAAAAAAAATCAAATAAATGAATATATCACATAGCTTATTCTTTTACTTTTGCTACAAATTTAAAACACTGCAGTAACATAATGATAATTAAGTCTAAATTATATAATATCTCAAAATTATATGTGTGTGTGTGTGTGTGTGTGAGAATGGTGAGAAAATAGTGTATATCAAACATAAAACATAGTTAAAAACAGCTGTAAAGATGTAAATAACTGAGGTAGAACTCCTGTCCTAAAAGAATTTATAACTATAACGAAGGGGAGCTATTTTTCCGTGAGAATATTTAAAATGCAAATCTAATTTATTAGACAGTGGTAAACAATAGAATATTTTCATAAGTACTAATGAGATATAAATAACAGAAATAATCAGAATGAGTCTATTAGTATCTGTGGATTTTAGTAAATACTATAAAAAATAATGAAGTATATTTGAAAGAGGTACATTAAATCTGTTGATGGGCATCTGTTAACTGAGAAGGACTCAGATTATTCTAGGAGCAAACTAGTTAATAGCAAATAACTGTTTTAAAATGTTTTTTGCATGTTAAGTCACTGAAGCTTCACAATAATTTATTTAGTGGGTACTATTGTTGAACCCATTTTATAGAAGCGGAAACTGATGTAAGACGTGTTAAGTATTTTATCCATGTCCACATAAATAGCAAATGACAGAGCTGGAGTTTTAACCAGTTT
This sequence comes from Macroglossus sobrinus, assembly GCA_004027375.1. Classification (NCBI taxonomy): domain Eukaryota; kingdom Metazoa; phylum Chordata; class Mammalia; order Chiroptera; family Pteropodidae; genus Macroglossus; species Macroglossus sobrinus. Next base: position 101,425 of record PVKZ01001170.1, read on the forward strand.
GGCTGCTATAAAGATAGGAGCAAGAACTCCAAGGAGGGGAAAACAGGTGTGATCTATCTTTAAGGTATGTCTGCTTTAAAAAAAAAGTGCATTTTCTTTAAAGATGTATATGGCTCAAGGTATACATGTATAAATTCATTATTAAAGAGATCTGGATACAGTTTACTACAACCACCTGCCCAGTCTTTACTAAGTTAGCAGTGAGCAGGGTCATTGAGGACACAAGTAGGATTAGGGTTAGGGACAAGCATAGTTCCTGTAGAGTTAAATTGTAATACTTAATACAGCTTGGTAAGGGCTTTTCAGGCCTTATCTCTTTTAATATTTGCAACAAAAAGAGAAGGTCTATTGGTTTGGATTTTGGGGCTGTAAATAACTGAAACAAACTTCAACTAGATTAACAAAGAAAAGGAATATTCATTACTCAGAACCAGGAATATTTCATGTCACCCAAAGTTATAAATGAAAGGCCTTAGAAAAGAATGAAAATGAGAAAATTGGAAGTTGTTAGAAAACCAGGGAGCATGTTCCCTCCATTTATTTCCTCTGATTTTTTTTCCCGAGGGCCTACTTTATCTTCCTTGCTCTTTAGAGTAGTTCATTGTTACTCATACTACAGAGGTCTTCCATTAAGGAGACCATTATTGGCTTAGGGCTAGTAGGTATTATCATGTATCTTAAAGATGTAAGAAAATGAATCTTAATAGGGTAAGTAATTCTTCCAAAGTCATAATCAAAGCAGAAATTAACTTTGAATCCAGGTCCTTATGTTCACAAAGCAGTGTTTTCATTATTTCATAACATCTTCCTAATGCAAGAGACATTGTTACACAGACAAACTGAGAACCATATAAATTTAAAGTTAGGTAAAACTAAGCTTAGCTGTGACTAGGAGTCAAAATAGAATACACTGAGTGACATAATGCTTCAGGGTCAAAACATCAGAATCAGTAGATGAGACTTATTGAAGAGAAGTCGGAAACTAAGGTAAGGTTCAGTTATATGCCAGTGCCCAAAACAGAAGTAAGTATAGCTACCAATAGGTTTTGCAACTTTTATGCCTAGCTCTTGAGGCAGTGCCTGTGGGACCTCAATAGTCCTGGTCTAGTAAGACATTTATTCAATGAACAGTCACTGACTATCTGTTATGCCAAACAGTGCTTTAAGCGCAGGGATATACCAGTGGACAAAATGGGCAAAATTCCAGAACTCAAGGAACTTACATTCTAGTAGGGGGAGACAGGTAGTAAAAAAACAAAACAAATACATAGTATATCAGCTAGTGATGAGTGCTAAGCTGAAAAACTAAGCAGAGTAAATAAGAAGAGGGTCTACAAATTTAGTTAGGTTGGAAGGTGGTTAGAGAAGGCCTCTTTTAAAAAGATGAAGTTAAGCAGAAGGTAAATGATATGAGACAGGTAGTCATGCAAATATCTGGGGGCTAGATATGGTCCTACATTTGAAAGCTTACTTCATTGTGTTCAGACCTTGTATGTATTGGGGGGTTCTGATTCTGAATGATACCTGAATCTTTGGGAAACTTCTTTTATTAGAATATGTTGTCGAAGATTGATTGCAAAAATGGCCCAATTCTCCACTTCTCTTGGTATCTATGCTCTTAGCAATGTGATTTTATAGCTTCTTCTATCAATAGTTAAGAATTTAGTTTCCCATTCTTAAATCTGGGTTAATCTCATTATTTTATTTGGCTAATAAAATGTAGCAGATGACAGGCCTGTTCTGAGTCTAGGTCTGAAAAGGCCTCAAGCACTTATACTTTTTTTTTTAAGGATACTGCTTCTTTCATAAAAACAAACAGGCTGTCCTGCTGAGGACATGAGACCATGTGGACCAGAGTATTCTCAGCCCTGTCAGATGAGGTCTCAGTTACAAAAGAGGGCCAAGATCAGTAAAGTGACCCAGCGTATGTGCATATCCATGATTGAGCCCTCTGGAACTCAATCAGTATGAGAAGTTCTTAGCCAACACATTGACTTATGAGCTGTATTATACCATTATTAGTTTAAGCTATTTAGTTTCAAAATGGTTTGTTATGTAACATTATTATGGCAACCGATAACTCATGTTCTTTTCCCCTCCAAAGAAAATAACTCTCAGAAGTTAATGGATCATGATTGTTCATATTTAGAATGTATACTTACAACTCAGCCTGAAATACTATCTCTAGTTTTGATGCTGCTTGTGTGTGAGTGTGTGTATGTGTGTTCAAAGTGTATGTGTCATGGGTGAAGGGTAAGAGAGAGAGAGTGAGAGAGGATGTTGAGAGGATTAAGTCAAATTTGCTGTTTACCAAATATGTAAATGTGAAATATCTCTTCTCATTACATGTGCACAAATGATGGTGTTGTGAAACTAGTACACATAGCTCCATAACCACAGTTTGTGGAATGTGACAGAGGCTTTAGGAGCATTCTTATATTCTTTCATTGAGGCTGTATTCTTGTTACTACAGTGCTCCAATAATCTAGATAAAAGCCTATACGTTCTCATTTTTAACTATATTGCTAGAAATAAAATCTCTCACACTCACTATACAAAACACATTTGAAAAATGACAAGAGCTAAATTATAGCCTTCACTTTCATCCTATCATTTTTTCATGCTTATTGTAATCTCACTTGTACAAAACAATTTCAATTATATTTTATAAAAACATTAAAGTTTCCCAAGCTTGCAAAATCCTTCTGTTTTTTCTTCTTTCTACTATTGTATTTTTTCTGTAGGCTTTTTATATTTCTGTTTATTAAAATAATGACATAGTATTTATGTATAAAAAATGTTTCAGAGGCTTGGAGAAACAAGGAGAAGTGAGATGTCCCCAGATCTCTTCCCTTGAAACAACAATAAGCTGAACAGTTAAAACTCAACAAAAAACATCCTAACTGCACACCAACACATCTGAGCATAAGATCTGTGCATAAGAGCTACCACAGGTCAGAACCCTGGGTGTTGGGTGGTGAACTGAGAGAAATAAAGCTGTGACTCACAGCCATAGGAGCTCTCTGTAGAAGAAGGGGGAGGAGAGAAGGAGCAGTGAGTTCCCTGAACAGCCTTGTCTGGGAGAGTTATGAGTTCCAGGCAGCCAGCAGCAGAGCCTAGTCATCAGGGCAGAAAGTAGAGAAGTGGAGGGCAGAGAAACAATAGTTGATTTTTACTGATTCTGGTTGCAAAACCAAGGTTGAGCCACAGCCCCCAAACCCCAACCCAGATGTCCACTCTCCCCATACCTTCTGAGAATGAACACTGTGGAACCCCAGTGGAATCTGAGTAAACATTACTGAAACTGTTGCTAACACTGACAGGGACTGAAACTGAGGGTAGCAAGTGTGATTAAATATCTATAAGAAAAGAAAAAACACATTATTAAGGCTTTATTAAGGAAAACAAGAGGCTTTAGACATCACCTACTGGAAACCAAAAGAAAAGAGCTTTTTTTGCAGGAAGCTAAAGAGAGACCTTTATATAATAAATTTTCTTTCTGGGGGAAAAAAATAGAATACACTACCATTAATGACAGACAAAAAAAATAGTCCATTAAACACCATGAACAACCTAGGTGATGAAGCATCTCAGAAAAAAAATCTCCAGAAAATAAGCTTGCAGACAGAGAAATATGAAACTTAAATGATAAAGAATTTATGATGGTACTTCTGGAAAAACTCAGTGAGTTCTGAAACAATTCATGTCAACAATATCTGGAATTGAAAAAAAAACAACTAGATTAGTAGAGCAAGAAGATTAAAACCTTCAAAAAAACAGAATAGATATTCTGGAGATAAAAAAAAAGAAAAGAAAACACCACAAGAGTTGAAAAATGGAATAGCAAGTGTAGAAATAGAGTCGACCAAATGGAGAAAAGGATCAGTGATATCAAAGACAGAAACCTAGAAATAAATCAAAAGGAAGAAGAGAGAAAAGGAATGAAAAATAATGAAAGAAAAAAATCAAGAACTAGCTGATACCATTAGGAGAGGAAACATAAGAATAATCGGATTATCAAAGGCAAGGAAAAAGAGCAGGGACTAGAAAGCATTTCCAGACCAATAGTTGATGAGAATTTCCTAAATCTATGGTATGAGCTATAGCTTGAAATTCAAAATCTCAACAGAACACCCAATTATTTCAACCCAAAAAAAGGCCTTCACCTAGACACATTGTATTAAAATTATCAAAAATCAATGACAATGACAGAATTCTCAGGACAGCCATGGAGAAGAAAACGATAACGTATAAAGGAAAACACTTTATATTATATTTTGAATTCCTAGTGCAATCCTTATAAGTCAGAAAGGAGGCAAATCAAATATCTAAACTATTAAGAAAAAGGAACTACTACCCTAGAATAATGTATTCAGCTAAGCTCTCCTTCAGATATGAAGAAGAAATAAAGATCTATCCAGGCATACAAAAATTGAGGGAATTCTCCACTATGAGACCTGCATTACAGGAAACATTACATTACAGGAAACACCTGCAACACAGGAAAAACAAAATGACAAAAAAAAACATAATTAGGAGTAAAGTGACTATCTGGCAAGTAGAAGCAGAGGAGTGCAACCCTTACTAAGAACAGGGCATTATAAGCTTAAATAATAATAAGAGAATGGCTATAGCAAGATAGTAATGAACGTTCAGCATACAAAGGGACGAATTAAGACAATGACTGAAAAGAGGAGGAATCAAAGAACCAATTCACAAAGGGGAATGGAGATAAGGCATGCACAGAAAAAAATATATGATATATATATATATATATATATATATATATATATACATACATACACACATATATATAGATATAGATATAGATATAGATATAGATATAGATGATATAGATAGATATAGATATAGATTAGATATAGATATAGATATAGATATAGATATAGATATAGATTATAGATAGATAGATCATAGATAGATACTATACTTTATCTATTCTCAATGTTAATGACAAACCAAAGATTAATAACAAAAGTATATAACATAAAACAAGGACAAGGGGGGAAATCCACAAAAGACAACCAAAGTAAAGAAAACAAAAACACAAGGACAAGAAAGCAATGGAAACACTGAGCTATGAGAAAGTAAAAGACAAAATGTCAATAAGAAGACCTAATATTTTAATAATCACCCTAAATGTAAATGGACTTAACTCACCAATAAAAAGGCACAGAGTTGCAGAATGGATTAAAGGACAAAACCCAACCACATGCAGCCTCCGGAAGACACATTTCAGTTCCAAAGACAAATATAGACTCAAAGTAAAAGAGTGGAAAATGATATTTTAAGGAAATGGCATTCAGAGAAAAGTGGAAGTAGTGGTAATAATGTTGGCCAAAATAGATTTAGAAATAGAAAAGGTAAAAAAATATACTGAGGGACACTTCATAATGAAAAAGGGAATCACACACCATAAATATTATCACCTATTAATATTTATGCTCCCAATCAGCTAACCCTGAAATATGTAAAGCAATTGCTAACAGAACTAAAGGGAGAAACAGACCAAAACACTATTGTGGTAGGGGACCTAATACCCCACAGTCGGATATGGACAGATCAGGCAAACTGAAAATCAATAATGGAATAACATTTTAAAATAATACAGACCAATTGAACATTTGAGAGTCTTGAATCTCAAAACAGCTGCTTATACATTCATCTCCATTGCACATGGAACATTCTCAAGAATCGAGCACAAACTGGGAATTCACAGAAATATCAAGGATCATACAAGAATACTATGAAGGAGTATATAACACCATCTTTAATGACCTAGACCGATCAGCAGTATGGAAATTGAAACAATCATATAAAACCTACTAAAAAGCAAAAGTCCAGGACTAGATGGCTTCACCAGTGAATTTTACCAAACATTCAAAGAGAATTTAATAGCTATTCTCCTCAAACTCTTCCAAAAAATTGAAGAGGAGGAAAAAGAATGAAACTAGATTATTGTCTATCACTACACATCAAAATTAACTCAAAAGGGATTAAAGACCTGAATATAATACCTGAAAAAATAAAATGCATAGAAGAAAACATAGGAACTAAACTCAGTGACCTTGGACTTAAAGAGGATTTTATGTACCTCAAAGGCAAGGGAAGTAAAAGCTAAAATATATAAATGGGACTACATCAAACTAAAAAGTTTCTGCTAAGCAAAATAAATTGTCAACAAGGTAAAGAGACAACCATCTGAATGAGAAAATATATTTGCAAGCAACACCTCCGATAAGGGCCCAATATCCAAAATACAAAGAACTCATACAACTCAATAACGACAACAACAGAAAAACAAATGATTCATTCAAAAATAGGCAGAGAATCTGAACAGATACTTCTTCCTAGAGGACATACAAATGGCCAACAAATATTTGAAAAGATGCTCAACATTGCTAGCTATTAGAGAAATATAAATCAAAAACACAATGAAATACCATCTCATTTCTGTTAGTATAGCTCTAATCAACAAGACAAGTAATAACAAATGCTGGAGAGAAAACAGAGAAAAAAGGACCCTCATACACTGCTCGTGGGACTGCAAATTGGTACAAACACTATGGAAAACAGTATGGAGGTTTCTCAAAAAACTAAAAATTGATCTACCATAGGATCTAGCAATCCTTCTACTGGGTATTTACTCCAAAGTATGAGATAAGGTAAATACCCATATTCAAAAAGATATTTGCACATTGATGTTCATATCAGCATTATTCGCAGTGGAAGCAACCAAAGTGTCTTATGATAGATGATTGACTAAAGAAGAAGAAGTGTATATATATATATATATATATATATATATATATATATATATATACATATATATATGTATGTATGTATGTATATATATATATGCAATTAAATATTACCCAGCTATAAATAGTGAAGAAATTATGCCATTTTCCACAACACATAAGGATCTCGAGATAATCATGCTAAGTAAAATAAGCCAGAAGAAAAAAGTTGAAAATTACATGATATCATTTATATGTGGGATATAAACCTAAGAGCAACAAATGAATAGGACAAACAAACAGAGACTCATGGAAATGGACTATAGACTAGTGGTTACTAGAGGGTAAGAGAGAGAGAGAGGAGGCAGGAGTTAAATGGAGTAAATGGGTTCAAATATGTGGTGGCAGAAATAAATCTAACTATGGGAGGTAAACACTGTGTGTGTGTGTGTGTGTGTGTGTGTGTGTGTGTGTGGACTTTGGATGGTAAATATACAATAGAATATATAAATGTCAAATGATAATGTACACCTGAAAATTATATAATGGTATTAACCTATGTTACCTCGATAAACTTAATTTTTAAAAAGAGAAAAAAAGAACTCTTAAAATCTTCACCCAAACCTCCTTATATAAATATGTACAGTCATAGATTTTTTTAAATGCCAGAAACTAGAAAATTTAGATAATATTACCTTACCGTCAAAAAATAGTTCAGTTATTTTTAATTATAATTTAGAAGACCCTGTGTCTTCTGGGTTATTGATGGTATTTATGTAAAACAAATACCTCTCCTCCATCCAAATCTAAGGATATATTTATAGATCTGAAAATTTTTTAAAGTGACTAAGTAAAAAAAAAGTCTTAAAAATGCTTCTGAACCATTAATAACATGTGTACTTTGAACTATGTTTTTCAGTTGTAGAAATGAATTACACTGATAAGCCTCGCCTATTTACCCAGTGCCCAATTTTACTAGTATGAGGACTGCTTTCTATAGTTATGGAAATAAAAAGAGGTAAATCTGCTCATATTTATACTGTGATCTCAGCAATTAATTTCAATAAGTCCTGGATTTAATTTTAATAGAACTTCTCGATGCAGCTTCAAACGTTTTTTTAATTGTTATCATATTCTGAGTTAAAATATTGATATGCTGGGTTTCTTATTTTAAATACCCTGAACAATAAAAAATAATAAAAGTACATTTCAACAAGTTCACATGATTACTTTCTTAAGCAATAGTTGATACTATCTTCAACTACTTTTCCCTTTGTGAATGAGAGTATTTGTATAAAAGAGACAAACTTAATAGTTTGCAATAATTTCAGAGATAATATTTTATAAGGTGAGACAACTATACTGTATATAATGTTATTTATATTTACAAATTGGTCTTTGATATTGAACTTAAATAATTTCACTAAATCATATTAATATAGCAATCTTAATACATTTTACTTATTACTTAAATGTAATTATTTATTTGTAGAATGCCTTGTTTCATATTCAGAATTTTAAATTAGATAATTCAAAATCAAATATGACAAGATTTGGATAATACTTTCATAAGTGTTTGTTTTTTAAAATATGTTCTTTTGAGATCTGAAAATATTCTAAAGCAATATTAAGAAAATATTGCATACTGTTACAGATTATCATAACATCCATTGAGAAATGCACAAATGTTGACATAAAGAATCTGGTTAAAAATGCTATACAAATTTTTAAAAGTATGTTGAAAATTAAAAAAATTACATAGATAGGGTGAATGTATTCTTCTTCATTGTAATTGGTATGATAAATTGTGCTAGTTTTCTATTTAAGTAGTAATCTCCTATAAATTTATTTGGATGCTATAAATTATTCATCTCTATAATACAAATTACATTTTAGATAAAAGCTATTATCAATATATTATGATCATTAAAACTTTTTTGCCTTAACCCCACTAAAGGATATTAAGTGCTCTATTTTTCACACACATTTGGTGTTTTGTCCATACACCAAATTGAATCATTTCTCAAACTTGAAAATGGCTGCTAAGTCATGGTGTTCACATCTAGCAGCTACACAAATGGGCTATTAGATTTTGCATTTCTCAATAACAATTTTTCTTATCGTATCTGTAGGAATCATTCTAACTATAGTTGAAGTTACAATAGAAGCACATATTTTCTCCCTCCTTATAATAGAAGTAATGATTATGCATGCGATTTCTTGCCTCATACAATATTACATGTAAAGTAGTTTGAGATCTGCTCTCTGACTTTGGAATTATACTTGAGAGTAAGATAACCTACAGAAACTAAGTCCAGATCTCTGATTTTAAGAAAGTCTTTAGCAAGTGAAGGCAAGCTATATCTTTTTTGAATAAAACATTTTCTTTTAAAGGTTGAAAATTAATTTCAAGATGTTCCCACAGCTTTAGTAATTTTATTCATCAAGGACTTGTGATGATTCTGATAGAGGGTAAGAATATGCTAGTGTATTTTATTCATTCTGTGTATATGCAATTATTTAATGTTGGCAGTACTGTGGAGAAAAAGGAATTTGGTTTTGCAGTTTATAAAATCTGTATTGGAATTATGAAAACCCTCCATTAATAAACCATATTTTCTTAGTCAACTAAAACTCTTGATGAAGTTCAGTGTTCATCTCTAAAAATGACTCAGGAGGAAAGAATGGGAAATTATATTTAAAAGCTCATAGTAATTGGTAAAAGGACTTTGAAATAAAAACTAGTATTTTCTTAAGACAGATAATATGCTCCCTACATATGTGATACAAAGTCTGCCTATCTTCTCACCTCTCTTCCTTAATAGGAGTTTGCATTAAAATAACAAAAACTGAATTCTTTAATAAATATGACTTATAATGTGATAATGCATCAGTGACACAAATCTATAGTTATACAAGCTACACCATTTTAATTTTTTTGTGATTTTTATGAGATGACGTTTATCCCCAAAAGATTAAACAGTTAGGTTGAAGGTAAATAGTTGTCACCTGACTTCTTATTAATGGGAGAATTTTAGCGATATAGAAGGGGTTTTTGAAAATGAGGAAGAATTCTTGCCAGGCTTGCGATAATAAGAATTTTCTGGTAAAATGCATCAAGTTAGAAGTGAGAAAAACTAGATGAAAGGAGCAATGAGATTGATAAGGACCAAGCACAGATAGCAGACCAAATGGGAACCATGAAAGAAAACACTTTGGGAAATCTGACATATCCTTATGAAAGACTTTTTGATAGAAAGCAAGTATGGTCTTAGTGGAGAAAACAAGGAGAAGCCACTATATAGTTAAAGAGTGGATGAATTAGTCATAAGGAAAATAGCTATATAACCAGAGACCTTTGAAAGGAGAAATAACCAGGCTTAAAATGAAAATTTTAGAGATTAACTTCTGTAACAATGAATTATTCTGTTGGAAGAAACAGCTAGAATAAATAGTAGCTTAAATTCTGATAAGCTATAAGCTAGTTTTGTCAAGCACTCCTACCCCCATTACTCTAATTTTCTTCTTACAAGCCTCTGTATACTACAAAAGCTGCTTAGGTAATAGACCTTTGCTAATGAAGAAAACTTGAATTATGTGAATGCCAGTTCTTAGCCAACAATTTAAAAAAGCAGTCTACCTTTACATATACCAATGTTTAACTGGCTGTTGCCAATCATCCTATTCCACGGACAAGAGTGGATCTTTAAAACATAATGCTTCACAGTTTTGATCAAACATGATTCCTTTTTCCTTTAGCTACAATAGCCTCTTATACCCAGCAGTGATTACACAGCCCTCATCACTAACTGCTAGTGTCACCAGCTATAGCAGTATCTTCAGTGGCAGCTGGATAAAAAGAGTCTGTGTTTACAATTTAAAAATATCTTTCATGCTATTTTATTGTTATGTAGTCTGGAAATACATTTTTGATTCAACACTAAAAAGAAGATAGCTTAAATACTTGACAGCAGTCATATAGTCAAGGCAAACCATAATTTATGTTTTAGAAACTATGTGAGCAATCTGATTTTTTCTCTACTGCAAGAGTTTTAGGGCCAGATTTTCAAACAAGCATCTGTGTGCATAAAATGGGTAATTGTACACATAAATGGGCAATTTTATGTGCAATTATCCATTTTCGATACACAATTATATGTTTCTGAGTGTATAATGCATATACATGTAATTTGGTAAACATATCCATTATACCTTTGAAAATTTGGTCTATATTGTAGGTTTACTGCACAGAAGAAAATTAGGATTCTTTCTGTATGATGGTGTAATGGCACTCATTACTTTTCCTTATATCATATCTTTTAATCAAGGATCTCAAAGCCTATTAAATTATTAATCCAATGATCCCAAAAGCCTTAATATCTATGGATGCTAAATGTTATAACAATCTAATTTTAGACATTAAGAAATCAAAAGGCAGAAGTTGGACTTTTTAAAATATTAACCACTTTTCATTTAGGCTTCCTGACTAATAGTTCTCTAGAATTCAATCTCAATCTGTCTGCACAAATACAAATTTAAATAATTATTGCAAAATGAAAAAAAAAAATAAGCAAAGACACAAAATTTCTCTCCTTGTGGCCCAACTAGGCCAAAATTTATTTACATTTTTGCACTGACAAAATGCTTGTACTCTTCCCTTCTTCAAGCATAGATCAGGTAAGACAGGTAAGACAGAAAGAGTGCTTGTTCACCTGGAAAATTTCTGTTGTCAAAACAAAAGAATAAAACATTCACTCACTTTACAGAAGTAAATTATGTCTTTAGGTTGCAGCATATTTCTCAGAAAACTTATGAATGAGGTTTATTTGATCAATAACAGCTGGAATTTTAGGGTTACACATGTGGCTTTCTCAAAAAGCTGAAAGTAAAATTCTTTGTGGCTTTGATATTGAGGAAAGAAGACAGACAATTTCTAATATGGGTTGGTGTTGTTACAGTTAACTTATATGCCCTTTCACATTCCTGCTTGACTTTCTACCTGTCTGTTATATCATTGTGCAGTCTGTGCTGACAATAGCGCACAGATGGAAAACCCAAGTTGTTCTAGAGTGCAATCAGTCTCTGCGAGGAAAAAAAATAATTATATTGACACCTACTAAACAGAAATTACAATTTGACAGCGACTTTGCCTGAAACCTATGGATTGTTTATATTAAGACAAATTAAAATACTTAAAAAATGACCTTTAATTGAGGTATTATTGGGTAATAATAATAGTAGTAGTAGCATCAGTGGGAGTAGTAGTAATAGTAGTAGTAAAAGTAGGAGTGATACTGCTAATAACAAAAACAGAAACAACTAACATTTTGTTGACTACATATTGTGTGCCAAGTACTATGATATGTATTTTAAATAGGCTCTTTCAAATCTCACAGTGCCTCTGAGAGATATTTTTTATCCACTTTTACAGATGAGCAAATGAAGAGAGATTAAAAAACTGTTTGTGGTCATATAGCTAGTAAGTAGCAGACCTGGGATTATCACCAATGCATTCAGATATTAAATGCTGTTACATAAAAATAAGTACAATTCCATTTTTCCAAGTAGTTTGTATTTCTATGTAATTGTAGAAAATACAAGGTAAATTTTGGCAGATCATTACCTATTTCTCAAAATATCATTGAAAGGACACAGTTTTTGTAACTCATGCATTTAAAAATTAAATCTTGCTAAGTAGTATAAAAAATATCACTTTGTGAGTTAGAGATAGTACTAAATAGAATGAGGGTCCTTACTTTGAAGTATACTGTAATTTCTTAATAAAAAAAAAGTTAATTTGTCCTAAGGTGTGTGTGTATGTGTGTGCATGCTTGTATGTGTGTGTGCAATTAAAACTGCACAGGAGAGAGTCTTCTAAAGTTCTTGACTCTGCCAATAATATTAGTTTCTTCTTTTAATAATAGCTAAAATAGTGTGAAAAACCTTAAGGAATAAACTGCATGTTGCTCATTAGTCATAAACCTTTCATGATGAGCATGTTTATTGGAATGTTTATAATTTGTGTTTCTTTAGAAACTTTTATATTAGAATCCCAGTTTAATTTATAATTGTTAATTCTCTTAGCACTGCTACTAGAAAAATGTATATGTGTATATGTGGCTTAAATGTGCCCCAAATGATTAAATGTTCTACTTTATGTCACAAAGTGTGGAAAAGTCAGTTATGGAAGCCATTATTTAATTGAATGCTTTATTCTAAACACACATATATACACATAATTTCAGAAGAAGATGTTTCTCAAAAATACATTTCTATGTATGACTGATAAACTTTATACTTAACAACTACTCCCCAAACCCTCCAGATATGAATCAATTTATAAAACTCAATCAGATACACAGCGGCTCAAGAAAGGGCCAACTTGAGTCAGTCACATAATTAAAGAGATCCAGAAATGCTCTGTAAATAAAGCTGATAATTTAGAGCTATGTAAACAAATGTCCATGCACATGTACATACACAGAGAGTTTGGGCTTTTGTCCAGATTGCTTAACCAAAGATTTCTCCATCAGTCTATATTTACCCAGGAGTCTTATATCATAGCTCTGTCTTCATGAACTCTATCTTCGTCTTCTACAAACTAAAAAAAAAAAAAAAGTCATTTAATAATCATTTTACTTGGGATACCTAGAGGGAGACTACAACTAAGAAACCCCTATGTCATTTACAAAGGTGTAATGTGGCTACTATACCTACGGAGTGAAAACACTGCATGACGATGACTAGTGGCGGCTGAGGAGATTAACCTTTGCTGATGCATTAGAAAATATATTTTCTTAAATCTCATAACGTAAACTCAAGAGTAAGAATTTGCACACAGATGTTTCATTACACACCCAATTTGTTATTTTGCATGCCAATGGGCATACAGTTATCTCCTTAGCATATCAATTTGTAATTTTAAGCTATACTACATGCTAAAATATTTACATAAAGGTAGGCCCTAGAAACATATAACTTTATCTCTTGGTGAGCCATTATAAAAGAATATGCAAGAGAACTTACATATATGCAAAGTACAGTCTAGTTCCTCTGATTTTTTTTTTCGCCTTCATGAACCATCTTTTATGATGAATATTATTCAATCTGAAGTGGATGAGTTCAGTTTTTTTCCTTCTGCCTTATGCTTTTGCAAACCATCTCTTCCTCATGTAACTATTTCCACTTGGACAAGTTTCTCATCCTCATAATGCCTTGTACATGCCTCTCCAGGCAGTGTTTCCAGAAAGTAGTTTGCTCCTTAAAACAGCATCTTTAAGCTTAAAGAAGTTTTAGCTTGTTTACAAAAAGCACTTTCTATCATTTAAGAAAACATCAAGGAAAGACAGCATTTATGCCAAGTACAAGCTATCAGGCATGCTTAGAAAGAGTGCTAATTTCTTTAACTCCAAAAAGGTCAATATGTGATAGTTTCTGGAGTTTGGTGATATTGAGAGTTGTGTACATTCTTATGGTTTAATTCATTTTAGAAATAAATAGAAACCTGTTTAATAGACTTATGCAGTGTTTGTATTAATCATGACTACCACAGATAGTTTTAAGACAATATTATTTGGCTTATCTTAAAATGGTCCAATTAAAAATTATAATCTTTGTTGGAAAAATTTGAGAAAATTTAATGCATAATCAGAAGTCAACAGATAATATTCTCATCAGCAAGAGAGACTGAGACCTTAATCCAAGGCCAAAAACAAATGATTGCACCCATCAGACAACAGAATGAGAAGATTCAGTGTGTATTTAACTGGAACACATGTAATTTTGCAGGCTCACTAGATACAAAATCATGTAGAACAAGATATCACCAAGCTATTTGAAAATAAAATGGTAGTTTACTCATCACTAGGAATATGCAAACATTTTTGAACTAGTATTATAGTTTAAGATAAACTTTCTTTTTTCAAACTTATATTCTGAACAAATTTCAGGATTCTTGAAAATGGAGAACACAGGCCACCTGTCACTGAAGAATATATTTTTCAAGGTCATACTTTTATTGTGAGCATTTGTTGTAGCAGTGGTCTATTTGTGAAGAGAGACCAAGGTCAGAAGGTTGTGCATTATTAAGAGACATGATGAAAGGAGGAATAAAATACATTAATCAGCAAATCAATATAAAAAATATAAAAAGTTAACAAAGGAGATGAAGCAATGGATGAAAAGATGTCTATTATTTCTCAATCAAAGGCAGGTAACATGCTTTGTGACTCTCTCAATTAGTTGCTCCCCCCATCCAGTACCATTCAAAGTTACTAAGTTATTCTTTGCCATTTATTTTAATTAAACTAAATTAAAGCTTATGTCTGTTAATTGCCATTCACATTTTGTTGGCTTTTCTAACACTAAGAAAAACCTCTTAAATATCAGCAGTAATCTCTGTTGTTACTTATATTCTAATATACTCATATCCATCATGATATGTAGTATTTGGTAGAGCAACAACTTCTGTTCCCCTTCATTGCAACTAGGTATCTGTTTTATCTTTACATTACACTCAGCATTCGCCCTTAATCAACTGTAAAGTGAAATATTATTATTCACTGCTTCTATTAACTTTGCCCTCACTGACAATACTGAAAACACTCTAAAACTACTTTATCTGGGTATTTTGCATATGCCCCGTGGCATTCACTGTACCATTTCTTTCATTTAAGATGCTTTTTCACATGATATTGTGAAATAACTATCCTATATGAGCAAGTGTGTGAAACATGATTATTAACACCTATCAAATTTTTTACCTCATTTTTAAAAACCATATTTATATCCAAGATGTATCCCTCTCAGGAGAAGATTCTTTAAGAACATCTTTGGTTAATAATTCTCTGAAGGTTTACTTTTTCTTTTTCAGATTTATGGAATCATGTGCACCATTATAAACTACCAAGTTCAAGCCAAAGTGAATTATTTCACATTGAGAAAGATCCCAACAGAAGTTAGAGTTTTAGCACTATGTATTTTCCCACAATGGTCAGAGTATACATAGAAGTGACATTCCATAATTTAATGGCAACAAATTCAAGCATACAAGGTAAAACTTTCCCATCTCTGCCTAATTCTTTAGCAAGTATTCACAATGCAATGCTACAGGTTTTTCTAGGTCATCTGGCATTGTGTGAGAAATCACTGCTCTAACCCCATATGGTGAAGCATCACTAGCTAAACAGATTGTCAGGGTAGGGTCATAATACACTAGAATTCTTGAGGACATCAGTTGCTATTTAATCAATTCAAAAGCAGCTTGACATTCCTTCACCGATGACATTTTATTGTGCTATAATAAGTTCTATCATAAAAAGTCACTGCTATGAGAAGATTTCGATTAAATTTCTAAAAGTAGTTTAAACAGGAATAGAAAGGGTATGTAATTTTATATCTATCTATCTATATCTATATCTATATCTATATCTATATCTATATCTATATCTATATCATCTATATCTATCTATCTATCTATACTATCTCTCTATATAAAAATTATAGATATATATAGTTATATATAGCTAAAGGGTATATATTTACATGAAGAGTGTGTATATATTGTGTACATAACACAAAGATTATTTTCTTACTTATGTAATAGAAGGCAGAACTAATTAATTAAGCTTCTAATGATATGATCAGAGTTTCTTGATGAAAATACATTTTAGATACTCAGTGGAGAAAATAGTGTAGAACAAAATATTTTAAAGAAAACATTTACATTATTTCAGGGTAATTGTCCAACTTCTCTGTCATTCAGGTAGAATTAGACCAAACTAAGAGATCATATATGACACTTAATTGACATTTACTTAAGAAAGTTAAATCTTTGCAATAGAATAAATATGCCAAGAGTGGGAAATGAGCATTTATTAATTGATTCCCACTTCTTTGTCACTCACTCATTTATTGACTCATTATTCTAGTAACAAATTTGACTTAATTTGAATTTATCTTAAAACATTTTGATTTTTGTATATTCATTAGCATGATTCTCAAATGCAAAATTGTTCATATTAACCTTCTCATTCTCTAGATTTTCATTAAAATTAGAGGTAATGAAAGCTTGGGAAGGAAGACTAACTGGCATTACCAGAATCTCTTTCTAATGGACAAATTCATTTCAAAATTGTCACCAAACATACATTCATGATATATGAAATTCTAAGAAATGTACATCACTGTAATTCTGCAATTGGGTTTATTATACCAGTATATGATTAATGGTCCACATCTAAGAAAAGCTTGTGTTGTAAATAGTCACTATGTATTCTTATGGTGACACAATATACATATATAACTAATGAAAATGAATCAAAGAAAGTGTCAACTTTTCCTCTAAAAGCTACACTTAGAATTTTGTTTTGATATGAATTAAACAAAAGTAAAAGGCCCAACAAATTGTAAAGTGCTTGTCCTTACCAAATACTTGAAATACGTGGCAAATAAATATTACTGTCATATATGTCGAAAATGATTTGATTGACACTAAAATATTACAAAGAATGAGATATTTAAGAAAAGATAATACCAGAGAATCACTTTAGAACTGTGTAAAAATTAGTCAAATTATGCAATTTCTTCAGGCTATGATGGGATAGCTTGAGTTAGACCAATCCTCCTAACAATCAGATAATAACAATCAGAAAGCTTGATAAAATTATATATATATATATATATATATATATATATATATATATATATATATATATCTTTGAAAGTTTTAAACAACTGCTGAGCAAAAAAGTACTTGATGGGCAACAGAAAGAAGAGTAGTGAGTGAGAAATCCACAAAATTTGTTTATTCTTAGTGTGCTGTTTTGGCAGAAAGCCAGAACATAGGGCTGCTGTCAAGATACAGAGAAAAGAGTACAACTTTTGGCCATCTTATGGGTCAAGAGAGACCAAAATTAAAGTTAGAGTCTGCTTTGAATAGTCAGTAAGAACCCAGTGAGAAAGGAAAAGCTTCAAACTGAGCCTGACATACTACCAGTTTCTCCTTATAAGAATTTGTCATATTCTTGAACTTTGTGATGCACAAGGATAAAAAACAAGAAGAAAGCTCTGAGGGCAGAATGAAAAATTCCAGAGGGTCTTGGAAAAACAAAAATTGTAGTTTACCACCCACCAAGGAGGAACTGCCTCCCCTGAAACCTTGGTATCTTAGTGGGTTCTCAGGGAGGACATCATCCCAGAAGTAGAGATAAAGTAGCGTTAGAGGAAGTCTTAAAAAGTTGACACCAAAACTCCAGTAATCTTAGTCCTTGAATGAAATTAGATAATCTGTTGCTATTATATCTGCTTATAAGAGAATAAAGAAAATCTCTGAAGTAAGAGAAAAATCACACATAGTTTTATATTTATTATACACATTGCCTAGTATTCAGCATTGAAACAAAACAGCCATGCCAAAAAATAGGATTAAAAGAAAAATAAATAATACAAATAGATTCACAAATGAATAGGTAGAACATGAAATTCCTGTGATTAGTGTAGTCAAGACAATAGATGGCAAAATGGAGAATTTCACCAGAAAACTGAAATTGAAAAAATAAAATATAAATTTCCAAATTGAAAAAGTAAAATAATTAAGGATAAAGTATAACCATAGATACAGAAGTAGGGACAATTAGTGAACTGGTAAATAGTTTTAAGAACTATCCACGCTAAAGCACAAATGGAAAAAAGCATAAGATATACAGAAGAGATCATAATAGACATGCAGGACAATTGAAAATATTTTACATATGTGTAATTATAGTCCCAGAAGGAGCAGAAGAGAGTAAAAGAGGGAGAAAGAGATAATATACAAGAATTTTACAAAATAGAGTGAAAAAGAAGAAAATCCTGACTTTTGTAACTTTAAATTTTAGAATAAATACATTTTGGGGATCTAATGTATAGTAGTATAATGACTACAATTAATAATATTGTAGAGTTTGGAGAAACATGGCAGAGTTAGAGAAATTCCCAGATCTCTTCCCTTGAAACAACAATAAGTTGAACATTTAAAACTCAACAAAAACACCCAAACTGCACACCAGCACATCTGAGTGTGGGATCTGAGCATAAGAGCGACCAAAGGTCAGAACCCTGGGTGTCAGGCAGTGACTGGAAGAAACAAAGAAGCTGACTCTTGGAAATGGAATTCCTTGTAGAGGAAGAGGAGGAGAAAAGGTGGAGTGAGTTCTCTGAACAACCTTGCATGTGAAAGCAGTGAGCTTCATGAGCCCAGTGGCAGGGCCTAGTAATCAGGGCAGAAAACAGAGAAGTGGAGATGACAGAGAAATGAGGACAGCAGAGAAAGAACAGATGATTTTTACCAGCTGTAGTTGCAAAACCAAGAGTGAGATGCAGACCCCATCTCCCAACCTAGAGAACCCCTAACCCTATATCCTCCAAGAACGAATACCACAAAGCCTCAGGGGAATCTGAGCAAACACTACAGAAACTATCACTAACACTGACAGAGACTGAGACTGAGGGTAGCGAGCATGATTAAATATTTACAAGAAAAAAAAAGACATTATTAGACTTTATATAAAGCAGGGATCCAAGAGGCTTAGATGCCACCTACAGGAAACCAAAAGAAAAATGTCTTCTTAGCAACAGGCTAAAGTGAGCCATTTTTATAATAAATCTTTCTGTAAAAATAGCAGAATACACTTTTATTAATGCCCAGGCAGAGAAATAGTTCATTAAAACCCATGAACAAACAAGGTGACAAAGCAGCTCAGAAAGAAAGAGAAAAATCTCCAGAAAATAAGCTTACAGATAAAGAAATATATGACTTAAATGATAAAGAATTCTAGATGGTACTTCTGAAAGATTCATTTAGATCCAAAACAATTCATATCAACAGTACAGGAATTGAAAAAAAAACTAGATGAGCAGAATGAGTTTTTTAGCAAGAAGATTGAAACCATCAAAAAGAACCAAATACAAATTCTGGAGATGAAGAACACACTGAAAGAGTTGAAAAATGAAATAGCAAGCTTGAGAAATAGAGTCAACCAAATGGAGAAAAGGATCAGTGATCTCAAAGGCACAGATCTAGAAATAATTCAGAATAAAGAAGAGAGAAACTGAAGAATGAAAAATAATGAAAGAGAAATTCAAGAACTAGCTGATACCATCAGGAGAGGAAACAAGAATAATGGGCATTATCGAAAGCAAAGAAAAGGATCAGGGACTAGAAAGCATTTTCAGACAAATAGTGGAAGAGAATTTCCCAAATATAAGGAATAAGCTGGGGTTTGGAATTCAAGAAGTCAACAGAATACCCAATTACCTCAACCCAAAAAGGTCTTCACCAAGACATATAAATTAAAATTATCAAAAATCAATGGTAAAGACAGAATTCTCAGGGCAGCAGGGAAAATAAGATGGTAATTTATGAAGGAAAACCCATTAGATTACCGTCGGATTTCTCAGCACAAACCTTACAAGCCAGAAATGAGTGGAATCAAAATTTCAAACTATTAAATAAAAAACTACCAACCAAGAATAATATATCCAGCTCAGAACCTCTTCAGATATGAAGGAGAAATAAAGATCTTTCCAGACATAAAAAAAAAAAAATGAGGGAATTCTCCACTATGAGGCCTGCATTACAGAAAATACTGAAAGGGGTCAGCTCACCCAAAATGAAATGACAAAAACAAATACATAATTAAGAGTAAGGTGACTATCAGGCAAATAGAAGCAGAAGAGTGCAAACCTTACTAAGAACAGGGCATTTTAAGGTTAAACAGTAAGGAGAGTTTTGCTATAGCAAGATAGCAATGAACATTCAGCATACATAGGGATAAATTGAGACAGTAATGACTGAAAAGGAAAGCATTCAAACATCCAAATTTACAAAAGGGAATGGAAATAAGGCATATACCAAAGAAAATGGAAGACTGTATATATGAAACTATTCTTTACATATTCTTAATGGTAACCACATGCCAAAGATTCAGAACAAAAGTATATAACATAAAACAAGAAGGACCAGAGGGAAAACCGACAAAAAAAAACAAAATAAAGAAAACAGAAACACAAGGACAAGAAAGCAATGGAAACACTGAGTTACCAGAAAGCAAAAGATAAAATGGCTATAAGAATATCTCATATGTCAATAATCACTCTAAATGTAAATGGACTGACTCACTAATAAAAAGGCACAAAATTGCAGGTTAGATTAAAAAACAAAATCCAATTGTATGCTGTCTCCATGAGACATGTCTTAGTTCCAAAGGCAAATATAGACTCAAAGGGAAAGGGTGGAAAATGGTATTTCAAGCAAATGACATTTAGAGAAAAGCAGGAGTAGTGGTATTAATATCAGATGAAATAGACTTCAAAATAAGAAAAAAAAGGTAAAGAGAGATACTGAGAAATACTTCAAAATGATAAAAAGAATTATGCACCAAAAAGAGATAACATTTCTTAGTATCTATGTTCCCATTCAGTGAGTCTCAGAATATGTAAAGCAGTTATTGACAGAACTAAAGGGAGAAGCAAAACACTATAATTAATAAGGGACCTAAATACCCAACTGTCAGATATGGACAGATCATCTAAACAGAAAGTCAGTAAGAAAATAGCAATTTTAAATAACACATTAGATCAACTGGGCATAATTTACATTTACAGAGGCTTCCATCCTAAAACAGCTGCTTATACATTTTTCTTTAGTGCACATGGAACATTCTAAAGAATCGACCACATACTGAGACACAGAGATAGCCTCAGCAAGTTTAAGAAGTTTGAAAACATACCAACAATATTTTCTGAGTTTAATGCTCTTAAACTAGAGATCAACTATAAAAGGAAAACAGGAAGAACCATAAATACCTGAAAATTAAACAAAACAAAACAAAACAAAACAAAACATACTACTGAAGAATAATTCGGTCATAGAAGAAATGAAAAGAGAGATCAAGAGATACATGTAAATTAATGAAAATGATACTACAACATATCGAAACTTTTGGGAAACAGCAAAAGCGGTCATAAGAGGAAAATTCATATCATTATAGGTCTATCTCCAAAAGCAAGAACAAAACTAAAACTTCATCTTAAACAATTAGAAAATGAAGAAAAATTAAGCCTAAAGTCAGCAGAAGGAAAGAAATAATTAATATTACAGCAGAAATAAATTAAATTGAAAACAAAACACAAACTAAAAACCATAGAAATATAAATGCAACAAAGAGCTGTTTTTTTAAAAAAAGATTAATTAAATTGACAAACTAATGGCTAGACTTACAAAAGAAAAAAAGAGAAAAGACACAAATAAAAAAAAGGATGAAAGAGGAAATTATGACTGATATGTCAAAAATACAAAAGCTCATAGAAGAATATTATGAAAAATTATATAACATCAAACTTAATAGCCTAGAGGAAATGGACCAGTAGTTACAAAAATACAACCTTCCTAGACTGAAACAAGAACTGGAACATCTAAATAGACCAATCAGCAGTATGGAAATTGAAACATTCATCAAAAACCTACTAAAAAGTAAAAGTCCAAGACCAGATGGCTTCACCAGTGAACTCCACCAAACATTCAAAGAAGATTTAATGCCTATTCTCCTCAAACTCTTCCAAAAATTTGAACAGGAAACAATACTTCTCAACTCATTTTATGAGACCAATATTACTCTGATACCAAAACCTGGTAAAGATAATACAAAAAAAAAAAACTATCACTCATGAACACAGATGCAAAAATCCTAAATAACATACTAATGAACCAGATACATCAACATATAGAGAAGATTATACTCCACAATCAAGTGGGTTTTCTATCAGAGGCAAAAGAATGGTTCAACATAAGTAAATCAATTAATGTGATACACCACACATCAAAATTGTAAAAATAAGAATTATATTATTATATCAATAGAGGCAGAAAGAGCCCTCAACAATATGTAGCATCCATTTATAATCAAAACACTTAAAAAACTGGTAGAAAAGGAAAATACCTTAACATAATAAATGCCATATATGACAAACCCTCAGCCAACATTATACTAAATGGTGAAAAACTAAAAATCTTCCCTCTAAAATCAGAAACAAGGCAAAGCTGTCCATGGTCGCAACTCTTATTCAATATAACATTGGAGGTCCTAGCGTGTGCAATTGGGCAAGAGAAAGATATAAAAGACATCCAAATAGGAAACAAAGAAATCAAACTGTCACTATTCACAGATGCTCTATGTAGAAAACCTTAAAGAATCCACAAGAACACTGCTAGGAACAATAAGCAAATACAGTAAAGTTTATAGATACAAAATCAGTGTTAAAAATGATCCAATCAAAAAATGAGCAGAAAGCCTGAACAGATACTTCTCCCTAGAGAACATACAAATGGCCAACAGATATATGGGAAAATGCTCAACATAGCTAGCTATTAGGAAAATGCAAATCAAAACTACAATGAGATACCATCTCACACCTGTTAAAATAGCTATAATCAACAAGAAAAGTAATAACAAATATTGGAGAGGATGTGGTGAAAAAGGTACCCTATACAACGCCTGTGGAACTGCCATTTGGTACAGCCACTGTGGAAAACAGTATGGAAGTTCCTCAAAAAACTAATAATTGATCTGTCACATGATCTAGCAATCTTTCTACTGAGTATTTACCCCAAGAAATTGAAAACCTATACCCAAAAAGATATTTTGCAGTCCAGTGTTCATAGCAGCATTATTCATAGTGGCCAGGATATGGAAGCAATTGATGTGTCCCACAATAGATGATAGGCTAAAGAAGCTGTGGCCCATATATATAATGGAATATTACTCAGCCATAAGAAGAGATGAGATACTGCCTTTTGTCACAACATGAATGGACCTTGATATAATCATGCTAAGTGAAATAAGCCAGACAGAAAAAGTTGAAAATCACATTATATCACCTATATATGGAATTTAAACCTAAAAGCAACAATTGAACAGGATAAACAAACAGAGAAACTCATGGTCATGAACAATAGATTATTGGTTATTAGAGGGAAGGGGGAGGAGGAGGGGCAGGTAGACAAGGTAAAGTGATCAAATATGTGGTGACAGAAAGAAATCTAACTATGGAGGTCAACACACAGTTTGTGTGTGTATGTGTGTGTGTATACATGGTATATGTATATGTATATATATATATATATATATCTATACATATACATACACACACATATACACACACACACCTTACTGTTAGTGTACAAGTGAAACTTATTGGATTTGTTTAAGCAATGTCACCATAAAAATAAATAAATTAATTAATTATTTTTAAAAAGTATTAATTATACTTTAAAAAGTATACTGTGTTATATACTTTAAAGTTGTTAAGTGAATAGATCTTAAATATTAGCAGCTCAGATAAAAATAAAAAGGTACATCTATGAAGTGATGGAGGTTCTTCTATGGTAAATATTTATATATTGCATTTTTACCTGAAACTTAGATATGTTATATTTCAATTATATCTTAATAAAGCTGGAGGAAGAATGTACTAAAGATTTCAAGCCACAGATTCGAGAAACACTACCTTCCTCAAGCAAGATAAATGAAAAAAAAAAAACTGAACTTAGATTTATCACAGTGAACCTACTGAAAATTAATAATGAAGATAAAATTTTGTAAAGTAATAGGAAAAAAAGACACATTTCTTCCAGGATAAATATGACTTCTCAATAGACATAATAGAAATTAAAAAAATAATAATAGAATGACATATTTAAAGTGTTGAAAAAATCCTAACAACTTAGAATTGTATACAGTAGCCCTACAAGTAGGTCACCTCAAATAACATAGCACTTCAAAACATTAGGTGGGTAGGACATGCACAACGTCCCGATACCACAACTGCAAGTGCCAATGGAGAATCGGGAGGGCTATCTTGTCTGTAGATCCTTCTCCCCATTCTGAGGAGTGAGGGCTCCCAGCAGTTCAGGGTTCCAGTGCCAGGAAGAGAACAACCTTTGGCTGTGAAAACCATTGGAGATTGTGGCTGAGTGAGGTGGAGTGCCGAAGGAAATGGAGACTGTTCCTCTTAACGGGCCCATGCCCATCCTTACTCGATGATGGACTCACTTGCTCTGAGCTCCAGCACTACGGCAGCTGCTTGAGGGGCACCAAAGACATATAGGAGGGCACTGAGCTGTTGGGCTTCAGGGTGAGGGCTGGAGGGGCAGTTTACCCTTGAACAGAGGTGCAGGCAGAAGCTATTATTTTTTTGTTAAATTCTCTACTCCCAGCCTGCAGATGCAGATGCTATCAGCCTCGATAACAAAGGTCACTCTCCCTGAGACTTCACTGCTCCCAACATGCAAGCTGCTTTCAGCAAATTCATTCCATACAAAAAGGCTGTCTTGGCTCCTGCTGCAAACTTCCATAAAAACTCTCAGAAGCTCATAAAACCCAGAGAAGCAGCATCTGTCTTTGGCATGCCCTGTACTTCTTGCTGAGCAGCCTCAAACCCTGCACAAGTAGAAGCCAATCTCGGTTTCACACTTTACTTCTTGAGGCACCTATAAGCCCAGCATAGGTGGCAACCATATATGGATTGCTTGGTGACTCTTACTAGATGGCCCTTGAGGTGCACAGGCTGCCGTTGAACTTGGCCTGCAGCTGGACCACTCTTAGGTCTGTGTCAAGGGGCCCCACAGCACACCTACTATAAAGTCACTTTATTAAGACTAAGAAACTTAGGAACCCTACTGAATATATATAAATATATAGAAACAGACACAGGAAAGCAGCAAAATGGGAAGAAAAAGAAATATGTTTCACTTGAAAAAAACAGAACTTCAGAAAAAGAATTAACCAAAATGGAGATAAGCAATCGACAAGATGCAGAGTTTAAAACACTGGTTATAAGGATATTCAAAGAACTTAGGAGAATAGATAAACTCAGTGTGAACTTTATTAAAGAGATTAAAAATATATAAAAATAGAGATGGAAAACATAATAAGGAGCAATTCAGAAATGAAGAATACAATATTTGAGATGAAGAATATAGCAGAGAAAATCCACAGAGTGGAGGAAGCAGAGGACTGAATCACCAATATAGAGGATGGGGTAGCAGAAGACACTAAATCAGAACAGCAACAAAAAAGAAAAATCCAAAATAATAAAAATATAAGGAGCCTATTGGATAACATCAAATACAACAATATTTATATCATAGGAACATCAGAAGGAGAAGAGCAAGAAGCTGAAAACATATTTGAAGAAATAATGATGAAAAACTTTTCTAATCTGGTTAAGAAAATAGACATACAACCCCAGGAACCTCAAAGGGTCCCCAAAAAAGATGAACTCAAAGAGGCCTACACCAAGACACATCATAAGAAATGCCAAAGGTTACAGGCAAAGAGAGAATCTTAAAAGCAGCAAAAGAAAAGCAGTTAATTACCTACAAGGGAGCTCCCATAATACTGGTAATTGACTTTCCAAGAGAAATTATGCAGGACAGAAGGGCTTAGCACAAAAATATTTGACGTGATGAAGAGCCAGGATCTACAACCAAGATTAATTACTCTATCTAGCAAAGCTATCATTTAGAGTAAAAGGACAAATAAAGTGAATTTCAGACAAGAAAAAGTTAAAGGAATTCATCATCATCAAGCCAGCATTACAGGAAATGTTGGAGGGACTTCTTTAAAAAGAAGAAAAAATATGTAGCAAAAATATGAATAAAGAATAGCAATAGCTACATCTCCATAACAAGAATTTCAAATTAAAAAAAAATTAAGTGTTCCAATCAATAAAAAGATTGGCTGAATGGAGAAGGAAACAAGATCCTTACATATGTTGCCTACAAGAGACTCACTTCAGATTAAAAGACATTCACAGTCTAAAAGTAAGGAGATGGAAAAATATATTGCAAGAAATACCTAGAGGATAGTGTGCTGAGTGGAGTAAGACAGAGAGGAAGACAAATGCTATATCATTGAATGTATATGTGGAATATAAATAACAACAACAACAAAGACAGAAACAAATTCATAGTTACAGAGAATGTTTGAGAGTTACCAGATAGGAGGGAAGTTGATGGCTTAAGAAGTACCAATTGGTAGTTACTAATAGTTATAGAGATAGAAAGTACAGCATAAGGAATACAGCCAATAATATTGTAATAACTATGTATAGTGTTAGAGGGGCACTATGCATAAATTTATTAGGGTGGTCATTTTGTGAGTTATATAGATGTTTAATCACTATGTTATACACCTGAAACTAATATAGCATAATTGTATGCCAACTATAACCAAAAAATAAAAAAATATATTATTATTAAAAAGCAATAAAATATTAAGATAATATAAAGATGTTTTCAGACAAAAAACTGGTTTTTACTAAAGAAATAATAGTGTCCTTCAAGAAGGAAAATGATCCCAGTGAGAAAGATAGAAATATAGAAATAAATAAAGAATAACATAAAGGATAATATATGGGTTAATATCCATGAATATTGACTAGAATAATTATAACAATAATTTTACTGACAATATATTGTGAAGTTTAATAGTATAAATCTATGTAATATACATAAATATACATAATTATAACTCTAATGCTAAATCTAGCTATATGTAGAAATTCTCATTATTCACAGGCTACATATTTGAACAATTTGCCTACATTAAATATATTTGTAATCCCAAAATTAATACTCATAACACTTTCACAATCATTGGTAGATATACTCATGTGCAGAGTAGCAAAACATTTGAGTCATTGTGAAGGCACGCCTTCACAGTCAAAGTTGAACTTAGCAAACTCTGCTTTTTTATTTTAGCTTTTATACTAAATAAACAAGAAATATTTCAACAGACAATCATTAAATGACTCTGAAAAGTGGGAATAAAATGTGGACTACACAAGTACCTCAGCAGTGAGTTCACTGGCTTTTCTTTTTATCTCTAATATATTACTTACTGGGCACCACAGGGATCTGAAAGTCAGAATGGCCAAAGATATAGACAAAACAAAACAAAATATCCAGGAAAGGCTTCTTCTTCTGGCCAAGGTCTGGGAAAGAGAAAGCAAGTAGAGACCTAGTTAATAAACTCAAACCTGGTAGTGATGATAGGCCCAACCTGTCATAGCAGTGGTGTCAGCAAAGGCAAGGGAGGACAAAGAGACTAAGAGAAGTCATATTTCTATATTTTATTCATAAAATGCTAATATTAGTAGAATGAAATGATATATATACACATGTATATGTGTGCATCTGTGTGTGTATATATTTTAGCTATAGCAACTACTAAAAAAGCTAAACAAATTAATATACTCAAAAGAGGTATAAATAAATTAAGGTAAAATACTAAAAATCGTTTAAGTAACCCACAGAAAGTAAGAAAAGAGAAATAAGAATGTGAAAGAGAGGAAACAAATAACAAAATATCAGAATTAAACTTTTATATATTGATAATTCCATTAAATGTAAATGGCCTAAATATAGAATTCAAAAAAAAAAGATTGGCAGGATAGATTTACAAAAAAAAAAAACATGACAACTCTTTGTTGTGTAAACAAAACTCACTTCAATCATAATGACATAAGTAGTTTAAAAAAAGATATGCCATAATAACACTGATTAAAAAACAGAAGTAACTATGTATTACATAAAGTAAATTTCAAAAAAAACACGAAGTAGTAGGGACAAAGAGGAACATTATATAAAGCTAAAAGAATCAAATAATCAAAAGACAGAGGGGTCTTAAATGGGAATGCATCAAACAATACAGCTTCAAAATACACAAAACCATTAGAGCTGATAAAAAGTATAAAGAAATCAACAGTTATAGCTTGTGACTTCAGAACTATACTTGCAACAGTTTATAGAACAAGAAATCTGCAAAGATTTAGAACTAAATAGCAACATTAACCATCATGAAGTAATCAATATAAAAGAATAATTAACTAATAACAGCAGAATAGACATTATTTTCAAGCACTCACATATTGTTTACAACTTTAAAAGAAAGAAAATATTTCAGAGTATATTCTCTGATCATAAAGAAATCAAAGTAAAATCAGTAAAAGAAAGAAAACATAAATATTTAGAAACGCTTTGAAATTAACACATTTCTAAACAATCCATGAGTCAAAGAAGTCTTAGGAAACTTAAAAAAATATAAATCGAGCTGAATAAAATAGATACAACATATCAAAATATGTACAACACAACAAAAACAGTGCTAAGTGGGATATTTATCATACTAAATTCTTACATTAAAGTATATATATATATATATATATATATATATATTTATCTAAGTTCTAACTCAAGAAAATAGAAAAAAGAAAAGAAAAAGAAATAAGCAGAAGGAGAAATAGTAAAAACAAATGCAGAAATCAATAAAATTGAAAACAGAAAAACAGTAAAGAAAATCAATGACACAAATCTCTAGTTCTTTAAATATAAGAATTAAGTGAATAATCTTCTAGGAAGGCCAACAAAGATAAAAGAGAGACTACACAAATCACCAATATCTGGAAAGAAAAATAAAGCACCATTATAGATTCTTAAGTCATTAAAAGAATTATAATCTTAAACAACTCTTGCAAAAAAATTAAATTAAAATGAAAAAGATTATAAAGAAATATTACAAAAATACTCTATGTACATAAATTTGGCAATTTAAAAGAAATGGATCAATTTTTAGAAAAATCACCAAAAATTCAACAAAGATGAATGAATTTCTAAAGTATTTTATGAGGTCAGCATTATCTTGATATCAAAACCAGTATGAAACAAGCAAACTACAGATCACTATCTCTCATGGATTTAGATAAAAATTTCTCAATAAAATATTAATTAATTTCAGCCATTTAAAAATAATCTACCCTGTGTAAGAGACATTTAGTTCAAGTATGCAAAACTGGCTCATCATTTAAGATTTAATAAAATACACAATATGAACAGATTAAAGAAAAATACATATGACTGTATTAATAAATGAAGAAAAAACATTGGCAAAATTCAACATTCATTCATTATAAAAACTCTCAACAATCTGGGAATATACAGCAACATTCTCCACCCAATAAATTATATATAAAAAAACTACAGCTAACATTTTACTTAGACATCAAAGACTGAATGTTTTCACTTAAGATCTGGAACAAAGCAAGCATGTTCACTCTTACCATTCTAATTCAGCATGGTCCTGGATATTCTAGCCAGCCACAGGAAGGCACTAACAGAAAAAAAGAGGCTCACAAAGTGGAAAGAAATAAATGAAACTGTCTTTATTTGCAGATAACACAATAAGCTACATAAAAAATTCTAAGAAACATAATAAATTAATTTACTAGAACTAATAAGTTAGTGCAGCAAGGTTTAAAGATGATTATAAAAATTAAAAGAACATATTAAATATCTATATACTAACAATGAACATATGGACACTAAACACTAAAATAAAACATACAGTATTATTTAAAATCACACACACACACATACACACACACACGAGAAATACATTGGTGTAATTGTATGTACAGGTTTTGTTTATTGAAAATTATACAATGCTGACAAATAAGTCAAAGGAGACCTAAATAAACAGAGAGACAAACCATGTTCATGGATTGGAAGTGTAATGGGTCATGAGAACTTATGTATTTAACACGCTGATGTAAGATCTAAGATGGTGGAATGGAAAATTTTAAATTCCCCCAGCAAGGTAGACTGCAATCCCCTCCAACCAAGGGCCAGAATTCTCCGCCCAGACCTATTTGCTTGCTTAAAGGTCAGGCCATAATCAGGCCATATGGTTAGCCAATAAGGAACTGCAACCTGTCCCGCGCGCGCCAAGTTAGCCCGCCATAAACCTAATATAAGGAACCTCATGTTAAGGATCGGGGCTCTTGTTCTCGCTGCTGCGGCAGTGGAGGCTTGAGCCCGGATTCGAATTCATAATAAAATTTTCTTTTTGATTCTAATTCGGCTCTGAGGTCATCTTGTCCGGGTGCAGTCCGTAACAGAAGACTCGACATTTTAAATTTGATCAAGATACAATTTCTATCAAACCCCCCTCATTGTTTTAGTTACAGGCAAGATTATTCTAAAATACATATAGAAAGCTACAAGCTAGAATAACTAATATAGTTTTGAAAAAGATGAATAAAGGAGGAAAAATGAGTCTATGTGATTTGAAGACATTATCTAATACTATAGACTGTATGATATTGGTAGAGGGATAGACATATAGGTCAATGGAACAGAATGGAGCACTTGTTGGGAGCCATTCTTGCTGAATGCCCTAGAGATAGGATTAAAGTTGCCTTCAAGCTAGAAGTTTGCAGAGCAGGCAGACTCTGTACTGAAGGAGGAATTTTGGTTTAATGGAGTTGAAAGTTCCTTGACCCAAAGAATAAGAAAATAAAAACAGGAACAAGGATGTTTTGAGAGAACTTATGTAAATGTCAGCAATTGTTAGAATATCTGTGGGTTTTGCTTTCATGCATTTCCAAGAGTATAAATATGCTGTGCTAAATAAACTCCAGGTGCAGTATTTACTGTTAGCCCTCCGGACTCTATCTTCTCTCTCTCTCTCTCTCTCTCTCTCTCTCTCTCTCTCTCTCTCTCTCTCTCTCTCTCTCTCTCTCTCTCTTCTTTTTTCTTAATCCTCACTCCCCCTCTTGGGAACTGTTCAATCTTAGCTAGCTGGCTCCGGCAAGAACTCAGAAATATAAACACACAGAAAACATACATCCAGCTGATTTTTATTTTTGCAAAGGTGCAAAAGCAATTTAATGGAGAAAAGAAAGCTTTTACAACAAATGGTGCTGGAGCAATTGAACACCAGTGGGCACAAAAATAAATATCAACAAAACTCTCACATCTTATAAAAATAACTAAAATAAATTATTAACTTAAATGTAAAATTTAAAATTATAGAACTTTTAAAACAAAGTGTAGGACAGAATCTTTGGAATCTGACGTGAAGTGAAGAGATCTTGGATAAATTGATTTGCATATAAAGGTTTTTTTTTTAAAAAAAGACCTTGTCAATAGTATTTTAAGACAAGTTACAAACTGGGAAAAATATTTGCAAAAATATATCTGACAAATGGTAAATGAGTCATATCTAAAATACATAATGCTCTCTCTATTCTCCACAGTCAATAATAATAATAATTAATAATAATAATAATAACATTAAAAATAAGCAAAATACATGAAAAAGATTTAACTGAAAGGTATATAAAGATGTCATGATGTTCAACATTATTAGCTATTAAGGAAATGAAAATCAAAGACAGAACAATATCACTATACACCTCTCAGAATAGTAAAGATAAAAAATACTGACAATACCAAATGCTGAAAAAGATGCAGAATTGGGTTATTCATTGCTGGTAGAAATGTAAAATGGTACAATTATTCTGAAAAGTAGTCTGAATTTTTTAAAATACTAAACATAAAACTGTCATATAACTCAGCAATTGTATTCCTGAGCACTTACCCCAGAAAACTAAAAACTTATGTTCACACAAAAATGTGTTCAAGGATGTTCATAGCAGTTTTTGTTCATAAGAGCCAAAAAAATAAAAATGACCCAAATGTCCTACAATAAGCAAATAATTAAACTGGCACAGTCATACCTGGATTACTGCCTAGTAATGAAAAGGAACAAACTATTGACACCTTAACAACTTAGATATCAAGGTTTCATTTTATAACATTCTTAAATAAATGATTTCATAGAGATTGAGAAAAAAGTAGTCGTTTTTCAGAGATATGGATTTGGATAAGGGTATGGAAGTATGGCTATAAAGTGGTAGCATAAGATTTCTTCATGGTGATAGAACTGTTCTGTATCTTGATTTTGGTAGTAGTTATACAAAACTACATGTGAGAAAATTGCAAAGAATTACACGTAGATATACACACACAGGGGTGCACATGTATTTTATGAAACCTTAAGTTCTATAAATGGTACCAATACTATTTTCTTGGCTTTACCATTGTACTGTAGTTATTCAAGATGCTCTATTTGGGTGAAGTGAGATAAAGGATACACAGAACCTCTCTCTATCTTTATTTGCAGAAAAAACATAACAGGGAATTGTCTGAAGTCAGGCTGAATAGAAGGCATATAATTGGGGACATACATAAGGGTCAATCTCAAGACTGGTAGGAGAGGCAGAGACACAAAACTGGCCAGTCTCACAACCATATGTGGTGATTGAGGATCAGAAGTGTTATCTTGGCTACACGATAGCCAAGGAGAAGCAAGGGATCCTGGCTCCACACTGGGCTCCCCAACCCAGGGTTCCAGTGCCAAGAGAAGTCTCCATAATCTCTAGCTGTGAAAACAAGTGGAGATTGTGGCTGAGTATGTTTAAGGACTACAGGAGTCTAAGGGATTCTTCTTAAAGTGACCACACATGAACTTAATTATTAATGGACTCACTCGCTCTGAGATCCAGCACTAGGGAAGCAGCTTGAAAGACACTGGGGACCTACAGGAAGGAACTGAATTGTCTGGCTTAAGAGTGAGGGCTGTTCTATATATCTTACTATTGTTTGAGAAGTGATAAGAGTTGTCTAATTTGTATTGAGCTTTAAAAAGTCAGATAAAAGTGCTGGCAGAATCCACTATTCTTTTGTTGAGCTCCTCCCCACCCCAGGTCCAGCATGTAGATACAGGTATCTGCCATCTGAGTCTCCATCAATCTGATTAACACATGTTGCTCTGCCCAGGTGATTCCCTAAGATCCCACCCTTTCTAACATGCAGACCCACCCAAACTGTCTTTATTTGTTATTCCATACAAATGATCTGTCTTGGATCATGCTACAATATTTCCTAAAATTTCTCATATGTTCACAAAACCCAAAGAAACAGCATTTGTTCTCAGTGTGCCATATACCTCTTGCTGAGCAGCCCTTAGACTAACACTATCAGTAACAGGCCTTCTTTCCTGGCTTGGCCTCTCGGGGCACCTATAAGCAGTCATCTGTAGATTGCCTAGCGACTCTTACCTATTGGCCCTGGAAGTGCACAGGATACAGCTGAATATGGCCTGTAGCTGGGCCCCTCCAAGGAAGCCCTTGAGGTGGCACACACAGTGGCCTGCTTCAACCAAAATCTGAGCTGGAGCCCCACCCAGGGCAGCGTCTGAGAAGGACACACATGAAAGGCAGACTGTGTAGACACCAGAGCCCCGCTAAAGTGAATCCTGCTATGTAGGGTTGGCCCCTCTCCAGCCAGTTCTTATAATCAATCAGTCCAAGTGTCAATCCTTTCCATCAATGTGCAAACAGAAACCAAGAAGAACATACGGAACCCACACATGGGACACAGGTTGAGCACCTAGCTCAGGTTACCAGGAAAGATTGTGGTACTGGGCTCCACAAGGCACCTACCTACTACATAAAATCACTCTGCTAAGACCAGGAGACATGGGAGTCCTACCTAAAACAGAAATAAACATAGGGAAGCAGTGAAAATGGGGAGACAAGGAAACATGTCTCAAATGAAAGAACAGAGCAAAGCTTCAGAAAAAGTACTAAACAAAATGGGAATAAACAATCTATCAGATGCAGATTTCAAAACACTGCTTATAAGGATGCTCGATGCATTTAAGAATAGAATAGATGAACTTTGTGAGAACTTTAACAAAAAGGCAAAAAAACATAAAATGAAGATGAAAAACATAAAAGGTAACCAATCAGAAATGAAGAATATAATATGTAAGTTGAAGAGTACATTATAGGGAATCAATAGATTGGAAAAAGCAGAGGATCAAATCAGGGATTTAGATGATGGGGAGGCCGAGGACAGCCAATCAGATCAACAACAGAAAAAAAAAGAATTTAAAAAATGAGAATAGTTTAAGGGGCTTCTGGGACAATATCAAACATAATAACATTCACATCATAGGTGTACCAGAAGGACAAGAGAAAGAGTAAGGAATAAAAAACCTATTTCAAGAAATAATGGTGAAAAACTTTCCTAACCTGGCAGAGGAAATAGACATATAACCCTAGGAAGCTCAGAAGGTCCCAAAAAATATCAACTAAAAGAGGCCCACAACCAAGGCACATCATAATGAAAATGCCAAAGGTTATATACAAAGAGAGAATCTTAAAAGCAACAAGAGAAAAGGAGTTTGTTATCCATAAGGGAGCTCCCATAAGCCTGTCAGCTGATTTCTCAGCAGAAACTTTGCAGACCAGAAGGGATTGACAAAAAATATTCGAACTGATGAAAAGCAAGGACCTACAAACAAGATTACACTACCCAGAAAAAACTATCATTTGGAATCAAAGGACAGATAAAGAGATTTCCAGACAAGAAAAAGCTAAAGGAGTTTATCGACACCAAGCCAGTATTGCAGGTGATATTGCAGGGAATTCTTTAAGAAGAAGAAAAAATATGTATCAAAAATATAAATTAAAAAATGTCTTTAACCGTGTTTATGTACTTCAAAAGAAAAAAAGAATTAAATGTTCCAATCAAAAGAAAGGGTGGTTGAATGGATAAGAAAACAATACCCTTACATATGTTACCTACAATAGATTTACTTCAGATCGAAAAGCACTCATATTGAAAACAAAGAGATAGGGTAGTAATACTTATACCAGACAAAATAGACTTTAAAATAAAGGCTATAACAAGAGAAAAAGAAGGACCCAGTAATCTCACTCTGACTATCAGAAGAAACCCAAAATACTATTTTGAAAGGACATGTGCATCCATATGTTCATCGCAGTACTATTTACAATTGACAAGATATGAAGGCAACATAAGTATCTGTCAATGGAAGAATGGATAAAGAAGAGGTGGTACATATATATGATGTAATATCACTGAGCCATTAGATTGATAGATAGATAGCTAGATAGCTAGATAGCTAGATAGGTAGATGAAATCCTTACATCTGCAACAACATGGATAAAACTAGAGGGTATTATGCTGAATGCAGTAAGTTGGATAGAGAAATACAAATGCCATATGATTTCACTCACATGTGAAATCTAAAGAACAAAATAAACAACTCAGAAACAAACTCATAGATACAGAAAACATTTTAAGGGTTACCAAATGGGAGAGAGTTTGGATATGTGGGTAAAAAAAGAATAAGGGATTCAGAAGTACAAATTGGTAGTTACAAAATAGTCATGAAGATGAAAAGTATAACATAAGAAATACAATTAATAATATTATAATAACTATACACAGTGTCAGATGGGTACTAGATTTATCAGGGTGATCACTTCCTGCATTTTATAGATGTCTAATCATTATGTTGTATATTTGAAATTTAATAATATAATATTGTATGCCAACTATAATTGAAAAATAAAATAATGCTGTTTTTAAAAAAACAGAAGGAGAAAGATCAGTACACAATATTAGTGGACAAGTTTAACATACTTCTATTAATAACTAAGAAAGTGAGCAGACAAAAAATCAGGAAGGATATAAAAGATCTAAAAAAACACAAAGAAAATATTTCACATTGCTAATTTATAATGAAAATTGCATACAGTAACAGGATACAAATATTTTTCAAGTGAAAATGAAATCTATACCAAAATTAATTATGTGCTGGGCATTAAAAGAAACTTGTACAAATTTAAAACATTGAAATTCTTTAGAGTACATTACCTAGCTATAGTGGAAGTAAGGTAGAAATCAATAACAAAAAAAATCAAAAGAATATCTCCCAAATATTTGGAAGGTTTTCAGGAACCTTTGTGGTTATCAAGATCATACTTTGAAAATTATAGATTCAAGAAATTAATTCTACTAGTATAAAGCTTATCACATTAAAATCTGCTGGTCCAGATAGCTTCACCAATGAATCAAACACTTGAAGAAATAGCATTAATCTTGCATAAACCATTTTATTAAATAAAGATAGAAAACATTTCTCAATTTGTTTTATAAATACCACAAAATTTTGACACCAAAACATTAAGACAGAGATGATAAACTTTAATTTTTCTATGAAAGGCCAGATATTAAATATTTTAGACTGTTTGGGTTATAAGTTCTCTGTAGCTATTACTTGACTGTGCCATTAAAGCAACAGTCATAAATAATATAGAAATGGATGGGCATGGTTGTGCTCTGATAAAATTTTATTTATTGTCACTGAAATTTAAACGTCATACCTTTCGCATTCCACTTAGATTCTGATTCACTGTGCCAGATCTACTCTTCTTGGTAATACACTTGCCACCATATATTGCCTCTCATATTTTTTACTCGGTACACCTTCCCTACATGAATGCTCTTTTTACTTTTCTCAGATTCCACGTTGGTCTGTCCCCATAGTCCTCTGGATGCCTTCCTAAGCTTGCTCAGACTCTGACACTCCATACCAGGCTCTTTCTCTATAAAGATACTTTCTCCTGGGCTCAGTCTCTAACTCCCCTCAACTGGCCATCTTGCCATGTAATATCCTCCTCATCTTGCTTTGGCTAATACCCATGCAGAATTCTTCCCTCTCCCACAGGAAAAACTTCCTCACTCAACATGGGTTATGATTCCATATGTAGATGCTTTCTTCATCCTGCTTGGGATTGGGTATCCTGTGCCTTCTTTAGCAAATGCCCTTTACATCCAAGTTGTACTCTTATACCCTGGTCATGGCCATTGAAGCTTTTCCTCGACTCACTAGTGTGGATGGCTAACAACCTGAGAATTTCAAGGCTGTATTGTTTAGAAAAGAAAAAGAATTTAATTAAAAAAAGAAAAAAAAGCACAGGTAAATTCAAATAAATGTAAAAGAAGAGAAGGGAAAGGAAGAAATTTAAAGAGAAAGAAATGTCATTTCTGAAATGTCATTTCAGAAATATATATATTGCTGTAAACTAAGGTTTGGTTAAGAATGAGGTCAACATTAGGATAAGACTTCATGACACTAGTATTGCCATACAGTAATGTTTCGCAATTAACTATTAGTGTATGCATTTAGCTGTAAGGGTTTTCAAAAGTAATTCAGTGCTAATAATAAAAATACCAACATTTTTGCAAACGTTTTAAGACAGTAGAGATAATTCAAGGTTACCTTTATAAAAATAATACTTTCTTTCAGCTTCATTTATTTGTATACTGATAAGCTTTTCTGAATGGCAGCGTTACACTTAAGTCTCAACCTGCATAAATATATAGGTGATGTAAATAATACCCACAATGTATTTTACCTATTTATAATAGGCAAAATAGATGAGAAACCCTGCATTATAAAGGTAGTTCTAACATTTTCGTGGAGAAATATAAAAACATGTTAAATAAGTAAAATAAAAATTTAACTTGTAAATTCAGAATAAATACACTTTAATTAAGGAGTGGGCAGGCTATAGAGTTTGAACTTTGGCTTAACAAAAGCTCATTTCCCACTGAATTTTACATGAATAAAATGCAAGTTCACTTCCAAAGGGAAATGTCACACAATACTGTGTACCTTTTCAATAATGTACACATACTAGGAGGGTTTCAGAGAAACATATTACATAAGAAAAGAGCTGCATGCTCACTTATAAGGATAAGTAACTAGATGGTCATTACACAAAATGTTGGTTTATAGAGATATATGGTGAGTTTTCAATGTTAACATTTTCGTATTTCAGATAAAATAGCATACAGATTATAGCATAAAACCAATAGTTTAATTGCCAGAACTAACTAAATATATACTATTTTATAGCATATTAAAGGTTATTTAGAGAATCAGTCATACATGTTTAAAATATGGGTAATGTTTGTCTTTAAAATTAGATAAATATGCTCAGTTTTTAGAGATTAATCTAAATTAGATTTTTTAATTTGGTAAAATTTTCATATTCATTGATATAACATTGTACATTGTTCTCTCAAAAATTTAAAATCTCCACATTTGTAGTTTATATAATAGTCTTATTTTTGATGTTGTGTCTATTCTTATTTTATTCATTTTAATATTCTTTTCTTTTTAATTATAGTTGGCATACAATATTATATTAGTTTCAGTTGTACAACATAGTCATTAGACATTTATATAACATATGAATTGATCACCTTGATAAATCTAGTATCCATCTGACACCATATATAGTTATTATAACATTATTGACTATATTCTTTATGTTATACATCCTCATGACTTTTGTAACTGCACATAAGTACTACTCAATCTCTTCCTCTTTTATACATGCCTCCCCAGAACTTCCCTCTCATATGGCAATCATCAAAATGTTCTTTGTATCTATGAGTTTGTTTTCCTTTCTTTATTTTGTTATTTATATTTCACATGTAAGTAAAATCATATAGCATTTGTCTTTCTCTGTATGACTTACTCTACTCAGCACAACACTCTCTAGTTCCATCCATGTTGTTAAGAAAGACAAGATTTCACTCATTTTTATGGCTGAGTCATATTCCATTGTACCAGCCTTTCCTTATTAATTTAACCACTGATGTAGACCCAGGTTGCCTCCATATTTTGACAATTGTAAATAATGCTACAATGAACATAGGAATTCATAGGTCCCTTCAAAGTAGTATTTAGAGTTTGTTTGGATAGATATCTAGAGGTGGGGTTACTGGATCCTTCTTTTTCTCTTATTTTAGCCTTTGTTTTAAAGTTTATTTTGTCTGGTGTAAATATTGCTACCATAGCTTTTTTGTTGCTTTGTTTTCATTGGTATAAAATATATTTTTTCCAAAACTTTATTTTCAGTCTGTGTGTATCTTTTAATCTAAAGTGAGTCTCCTTTAGGCAGTATATATAAGAGTCTTATTTTCTTCTCTATTTTACTATCCTATATTATTATTTGGGTAGTTAATCCATATATATGTGTATGTATGTATATATATATATATATATATATATATATATATATATACACACATATGGATATATATATATATATATATATATATATATATATATATATATTTGTTATAGTTATGTAGTTCTTGACATTTTATTATTTATATATTTTAAATTTTTTCCTTCCTCTTAAAGAAGTCTCTCTAACATTTCTTGTAATGCTATTTTGGTGGTGCTAAACATCTTTAACATTTTTGTCTGGGAAGCTCTTTATCTGTCTTTTGATTTCAAATGATAGCTTTGCTGGGTAGAGTAATCTTGGTTGTAGGCCCTGGGTTTTCATCACTTTGACTGTTTCCTGCCATTCCCTTCTGGCCTACAATATTTCTGTTGAAAAAGCAACTGACAGCCTTATGGGAGCTTCCTTGTAGGTAACTAATTGCTTTTCTCTTGCTACTTTTACGATCATCTCTTTGTTTTTAACCTTTGGCATTTTAATTATGTTGTGTCTTGGTGGGGGCCTCTTTGGATTCATCTTGTTTTGGATTAACTACTATTTATCAACTTGTATGTTTATTTCCTTCACCAGGTTAGGGAAGTTTGTTATCATTATTTCTTTTTCTTTTTCTTTTACTTTTTAAAAATTAGTTTAAAATATACAGTACATTGGTTAGACATCTATATAGTTCATAGAACAATTCCCTCAATTGCTCCGTTTCTCTCCTGGCCCTCCACCTAGGCAACATATTAATGCTAACTGTATTCCTTAGGTCATGCTCCCCATCTCCGTGACTGTCTATCAACTATTACTTTGTACTTCTTTAACATATTACCCCATCACTGTTTGTCACCAGATTGTCCACTATATTTGTGAGTCTGTTTTTGATTAGTTTATTCTTTTTTTTTCTTATATTTCACATATAAGTGAAATCCTATGGTATTTATCTTTCTCTATCTGACCTATTTCACTCAGAATAAGAACATGTAGGTCAATTCATGTCGTTGCAATTGGTAGGGTTTCATTTTTTAATGGCTGAGTAACATTTTATTGTATACATGAACCATAATTTCTTTATCCAAACATCTCTTGATAGGTATTTAGGTTGCTTCCATATCTTGGTTATTATAAATTTTGCTGCCATGAGTATTGGGGTGCATAGATCTTTATGAATTATTGTTTTGGTTTTCTTTGAATAAATACCCAGAAGTGCAGTTGCTGGATCAAAAGGTACATCCATTTTTAATTGTCTAAGAAAACTCCATATTGTTTTCCATAGCGGCTGGACCAATTTGCAATCCCACCAACAATGTATGAAGGTTTTGTTTTCTCCACATCCTCTCCAACACTTGTTTTTTGAATTATTGATGATAGCCATTCTGACAAGTGTGAGGTGATATCTCACTGTGGTTTTAATTCGCATTTCTCTGGTGATTAGTGACCACGAGTATCTTTTCATATGTCTATTAGCCATCTGTATTTCTTATTTGGAGAAATATCTGTTCAGGTCTTTTGCTCATTTTTTAAAATAAGATTGTTATTTTTTGTTGTTGTTGAGTTTTATGAGTTATTTTTATATTTTGGATATTAACCCCTTATCAGATGTATCATTTGCAAATATATTCTTCCAATCAGTTGGTTGTCTTTTTGTTTTGTTGATGGTTTCCTTTTCTGTACAAAAACTTTTTAGTTTGATGCAGTTCCATTTGTTTATTTTTTTCTTTTGTTTCCCTTGCCTAAGGAGATATATCAGGAAAAAAAATTACTATTAGTAATATCAAAGAGTTTATTGCCTATGTTTTCTTTTAGAAATTTTATGGGTTCAGGTCTTACATTTAAGTCTTTAATCCATTTTGAGTCTATTCTTGTATACAGTGTAAGAAGGTAGTCCAATTTCTCTCTTTCTTTTTTTTCTCTGTATATAACTGTCCCATTTTCCCCAAACCATTTATTGAAGAGATTGTCTTTACCACATTGTATATTCTTACCTCCTTTGTCATATATTAAGTGAGCATATAGGCATAGACTTATTTCTGGTCTCTCCATTCTATTCCATTTATCAATGTATATGTTTTTATGCCAGTACCATGCTGTTTTGATTACTGTAGCCTTGTAGTATAGTTTGATATCAAGTAGTGTAATACCTCCAACTTTTTTTTTTTCTCAAGATTCCCATGGCTGTTAGGGGTGTTTTATAATTTCATATACATTTTACAATTAATTGTTCTGTCTCTCTGAAAAATGTCATTGGTATTTTGTTAGGGATTGCATTGAATCTAAAGATTGCTTTGGGTAGGATGGCCATTTAAATGATGTTAATTCTTTCTACCCATGAGCACAGTATATCCTTCTATTTATTTTTCTCTTCTTCAATTTCTCTTTTCAATGTCTTATAATTTTCTGAAAACAGGTCGTTCACCTCCTTGGTTAATTTGAGTCCCAGGCATTTTATAGTTTTTGATGCAATTGTAAATGAGATTGTTTTCTTAATTTTTCTTTCCAAAAGTTCATCATTGGTGTATAAAAATGCCACTAACTTCTGAATATTTATTTTGTAATCTGCTACTTTATTGAATTTATTAATCAGTTCTAACAGTTTTTTGGTGGAATCTTTAGGGTTCTCTCTATATAGTAATATGCCATTGGCAAATAGTGAGAGTTTTAATTATTCCTTTCCAATTTGGATGCATTTTATTTCTCTTTCTTGTCTTATTACTGTAGCTACGATTTCCAATACAATGTTGAAGAAGTGCAGTGAAAGTTGTCATCCTTGTCTTGTTTCTGATTAAAAAAATGCCTATAGCCTTTCCCCATTGAGTATGATATTAGCTGTAGGTTTGTGATATATAGCCAGTATTACATTGAGGTATATTCCCTCTATTCTGATTTTGCTGAGAGTTTTTATCATTAATAGATGCTGGGTTTTGTCAAATGCTTTTTCTGCATCTATTTATACGATCAAATGTTTTTTTTTTATCTTTTGATTGTTAATGTAATGTATCACATTAATTAATTTGTGGATATTATACCAACCTTGCACCCCAAGAATAAATCCAACTTGATCATGGTATATAATATTTGTAATGTATTGCTCAATTCAATTTGCTAATATTTTGTTGAGAATATTTGCATCAATTTTTATTAGAGAAATTGGCCTAAAGTTTTCTTTTTTTGTAATGTCTTTGTCTGGTTTTGAAATCAAGGTGATGGTGGCTTCATAAACAGAGTTAAGCAGGCTTCCTTCTTGAAATTTTTGGAGTAGTTTGAGAAAACTAGGTGATAATTATTATTTTTTAATATTTGATAAAATTCACCTATGAAGACATCTGCTCCAGGACTTTTGCTTTTTGAGAAGTTTTTGATTACTGATTCTATTTCATTGGTGGTAATTATTCGGTTCAGATTTTCTGTTTCTTCTTGAATCAGTCTTGGGAGATTGTATATTTCTAGAAAAGTGTCCATTTCGTCCAGATTGTCCAACTGTTAGTATATAATTGTTCATAGTATTTTTGTATGATCCTTTGTGTTCCTCTTTTATTTCTGATTTTATTTATTTGAGTTCTCTCTCTTTTTTCCTTGATGAATCTGGCTATGGGTCTGTCAATTTTGTTTTTCCTTTCAAATAATCAGCTCTTGGTTTCATTAATATTTTGTATTGTTTTTTTATAGACTCTATTTCATTTCTTTCTACTCTGATCTTTATTATTTCTTTTTTTCTATTCACTTTGGGCTTTTTTCTTTTAGGTTTTCTTTTTATAATTTCTTTTAAGTATAGGTTAGATAATTTATGTGAGCCTTTTTTTTTTTGGTTCTCAAAGTAGGTCTGTATTCCTATGAATCACCATTATTTCTTGAAATAGGTTTTCAATACCTTGCTCTCTCTTTTATTCTCCTGGTACCACTATGCTACAAATGTTGTTACACTTGAGATTGTCCAAGAGGTCTTGTAAACTACCTATATTTCTTGGATTCTGTTCTTTTTCTTTTCTTTTCTTTTCTTTTCTTTTCTTTTCTTTTCTTTTCTTTTCTTTTCTTTTCTTTTCTTTTCTTTTCTTTTCTTTTCTTTTCTTTTCTTTCTTTCTTTCTTTCTTTCTTTCTTTCTTTCTTTCTTTCTTTCTTTCTTTCTTTCTTTCTTTCTTTTGATAGTTCTGATTGCATATTTTCTGCTACTTCTAAATCACTATTTTGATCCTTGGCTTCATCCAATCTACTTTTGATTCTCTCCAATGTATTCTTCATTTCACTAATTGTATTTTTATTTATGATTAAGTTGAAGTTCTCACTGAGATCTTTGAACATTCTTATAACCAGTATTTTGCACTTTGCATCTGGTAGATTTCTGTGTCTCCATTTTGTTTATTTTTTTTCTGGAGCTCTGTTCCTTTCTTTTATTTGGAACATATTCCTTTGTCTGTCCATTTTAATTGCCTCCCTGTGTTTGTTTCTATGTATTAGGTGGGGCTGCTATGTATCCTCCTCTGAATAGAGTGGCCTTACATAGTAGGTGTTCTG
This sequence comes from Macroglossus sobrinus, assembly GCA_004027375.1. NCBI lineage: Eukaryota > Metazoa > Chordata > Mammalia > Chiroptera > Pteropodidae > Macroglossus > Macroglossus sobrinus. The sequence goes on from PVKZ01001170.1 coordinate 145,476, forward strand.
TGGGGCCCAGTGACTTAGTCTTCATGGTCAGTTGATCTGGGTGCTCCAAGTGTGTCCCTTTTATGTGTTGTATATGCCTTCCTGTTGTAGTAGAGCCTTGGTTGCTGTTTGCATAGCAACAGGAGGAATTTACCCTCAGGCTGATTCATTGTGAGCACTGGCTGGTGACTACAAGAGAGAATCTTTTGTGCAGGGGCTGGCACAGTCTGCCCTTTGGGTATGTCATTTTTGAATTTAGTACTGGGTGGTGTGCCAGATATCCAAAGCTGGCTAGTCCCCAAGCCTCCTAGTAGGGGCCTTGCTGCAAGCCAGGTTTGGCCAAAGTCTTTATCCACAACCTGGCATGAACCATCAAGCATTCTGCAGATGGCCAACATCCATGCTGAGTTTGGATGTGTTTGGAGAGATCAAACTGCTAATCAAAGCTGATTGCCACTAGTGCTGGGCTTAGGGCTGCTCAGTAAGAAGGGCCGAGCATAACAAGGTTACATGCTTCTTTTGGGGATTTTGTGAACCTTTGAGCAATTTTAGTGGAGTTCAAAGCATGATCTAATACAGGCTGTTTTATAGAAATGCCCCTGGAAGTGATTTGGGTGGACCTGCAAGTTGGGTAATATGCTTCTCAGGAAATCCCCAGGGCTTGGTGAATGATGTTAGGCTAGTTGATGGAGACTCAAATATGGTAGCTTCCTGCTTCTACACACCAAGATGGGGGAGGGCTCAACAAAGAAACAGCAGATTTTGCTAACACTTCTCTCTAAGAGAAAACTGCCCTCCCAACTCTTATCCTCAAGCCAGACAATTCAGTTCCTCCCTGTATGTCTCCAGTGTCTTTCAAGTTGCTGCCCCAGTCCTGGATCTTGGAGCAGGTGAGTCCTTCATTGAGTAAGTTAATGTGTGGTCCCTTTAAATGAACACCTTAGGCTCCTGCAGCCCTTCATCTCACTCAGCCACAATCTCTGCTGGTTTTCATAGCCATAGCTTGTGAGGACTTCTCTTCTTGGCACTGGAACCATGTGATGGGGAAACTGGTGCGAGGCCCCTTGCTCCTCTGGGGGGACCTCTGTGGCTGAGATATCCCTCCTGACCCTTAACCAAAACCCGCGAGTATGTGACCAGCCTGCTTCTTCTACCAGTCTCAAAGTGGCTTCTTTATATTCTTAGTTGTAAGATTTCTGTTCAGCTGGATTTCAAGTAAATCTCAATGATTTTGTTCTGTAGTTTAGGTGTGGTTGTGAGAGGAATCAAGTATGATGTTCACCTACTGCACTGTCTTGACTGGAATCCTCAATCTCTAAATTACTTTTAAAGTAAACTCTTTATTGAGGTATAATGCACATAAAATGTTTAAAAAGGCATATGTGTACAACTTATATTTTTAAATTTTAGACAGCTTTATTGATTTATTTATCGTATAATTGACATACGATAAACACATATTTAAAGTGCATTTTGATAAGTTTTCATACATGTATACTCACATTAAACAATCACAAAAATCAAGACAATGAACATATCCATCCCCCCCAAATTTTCTTATGCCTCTTGCTACTCTCATCTTTTCTCTCATTACTATTGCCTACATCAGGAAACAACACATTTATTTTCTATCAATAATGACTAATTTGCATTTTTAACAACTTTTATATAAATGAAAACATACAGTATATTTTCTTTGATAGCTGGCTTTTTTCACTCAGCACAATGCCCTTGATATAGATCCAAATTATTTCTTATATCAATAGTTTGCTTGTTTTTTCATTGCTGAATAATATTCTATAGTACAGATGTACTACAATTTGTTTATTCACCTGCTGAAAAAAAATAAGTTTTTTTTTTCAATTTGGGCGTATTATAAATATAGCTGTGATGAAAATTCATGCATAGGTTTTGTGTGAATACACATTTCCATTTCTTTGGGACAGTTACCTAAGATTAGAATGACTGAATCACACAGTAGGTATGTTTCTCAAATTTCCAACAGTGGCTCCTTTCCAAGACAAACCAAGATTTTTAGTCTCAGCCTGTTTTCAAAATTGGCAAATGGCCCCAGTGGAAAAGTAGCTGAATTCAGCTCACCTCTATAAAGTTTTCTCTTCTTTAGAAGCTTAGTCCTTGTAGTCTTCATTGCTTTAGTGGTCCTCAGATGAATTTCTGTATTATCCAATTTTTCTTACTGATCTGTCTCAAACTGTTTTGAGCTACAAAAAAGCATAATGATAAATTTTACCTTTTTAATATTGCATTTTAATAATATCAGTTAAAATACAGAAGTCAATGACCTTTTGTATATGATCACATAAGTGACAACTTTAAAAATTTTTCTTATTGATTCTAATAATTTGTGGAATCTTTGAGGTTTTGTGTAGGGAATAGCATCACCAGTCTTTTATTTTATTTAATTTGTTACATATTTTATTTTCTTTAATTTTTTACTGCAGTAGCCAGAATCATTAAAATGATATCAAAAACAATGGTGCATCTTTTTCTTGATTTTAAAAGAAATGCTTTTAAAATTTCACAATTATCATGTTAGCTCTAAGTTTTCTGAAGATGCCCTTGATTATTAAAAACTTCTACCCATAAGGTGCAGAAATTTTTCTTTTTATTAGAAGTTATTCATTTCATTAAATTACTTTCCTGCATTTTAAAAGGTGCTTAATGAATTTTTACTTTTTAAAATTTTCCCATTCACAGATGTATTGCAAAAAAACAATTGATTAAAAGTACATTATAATAATTATTATACCTAAAAATTCTTCAAGCACTTTCTGTGTGTCAATACTTCAATAAGTATTTTGCATGCCTTTTCTCTTTTAGTACGTACAGTCTTATTTTTTTTGGTCTTTATTGAAATATAATAAACAATTAGTTGCTTGTATTTACATTATAAATTTCAATAAGGTTTTTTTTAAAAATTATAGCTGACATACAATAATATACCAGTTTCAGTTGTACAGCATAGTGATCAGAAATCTACATGACTCACAAAGCAATCATCTCACTAAATCTAGAACCTCTCTTCCCCCTTACATATTTATTACAACATGATTAACCATCTTCCCAATGTTACATTCTATATCTCCATGTCTATTCTACAGCTATCCATTTGTACTTCTTAAACCCTTGGACCTTTTTCACTGTCCCCGCAGTCCCAGTTCTATCTAGTAGCCCTCAAAATATTCTCTGTATCTATGAGTTTATTTCCATTTTTATTGTTGTTGTTTATTTTATTCTTTAGATTCCACATGTAGATGAAATTATGTGATATTTGTCTTTCCCTATATGACCTATTTCACTTAGCACAATACCTTCTAGGTCCATCAAGGCAATATCTTTTTTCCATCCACTTCCTTTTGGTCTGTGTGTGTCATTTAATCTCAAGTAAGTCTCTTGAACACAGCATATGTGGGGGTCTCATATCTTTACTCATTCAGTCACTCTATCTTTTGGTTAGAGAACAATTTTTTTTTCCATTTGAGATACTTGTTGATAGGAAGTAGTTATTATTATTTTCTATTCCTATTTTGGATACATGTTTTTTTTCTTCTTAAAGATGTTCCTCCAATAATTCCTGTAATAATGGCTTATTTTGTCTGGGAAACATTTTACCTGTCCTTTTACTATAAATAATAACTTTGCTGGATAAAGTATTTTTGGTTGTAGATCTGCATCTTCATCATATTAAATATTTTGTATCAAGCTCTTCTATCCTGCAAAGTTTCATCTGAGAAATCAGCTCCATCTTATGGGTGCTCCCTTGTAAGTAACTGATTTTCCCTTGCTGCTTTACAGATTCTCTTTGTATTTAAACTTTGGCATTTTAATTATAATGTGTCATGGTGTGGACCTCTTTTGGTTCATCTTTCTTGAGACTGAGCTTCCTAAAATTTTCTGTGTATTTACTTCACCAGGTGAGAAAAGTTTTTCATCATTATTTCTTCAAAAAGCTTTTCAACTTCTCTTTTTTCTTCAAATATCCCTATGGCACAGATATTTTACATTTAATAGTGTCCCATAAGCTCTTTAAATTACTGTTACGTTCTTGGTTACTTTTTTCTTGCCATTCTGATAGAGTGTCCTTGGGTTCCCCACCCTCTACATCAGTAGTTTGATATTCTTCATCTACTCTGTTTATTCCTTCTAATATACCATTTATCTCAGATAATGTGTTCATCTCTGACTACTTTTCTTTTATAATTTCCATTTCCATTTTTATATTTTATCTCTTTGTTAATATTCTCACTGAATTAATCTACACTTCCTCTAAGTTCATTGAACATCCTTATAATTAGTGTTTTGAATTCTGCATCTGTTAGATTGCTTGACTCCATTATTCCTGGATCTCTTTTCTGTTCTCTCATATGGTTTCTGCTTCTTCATCTTCACATTTTGGCTACCTTTCTGTATCTGTTTCTATGTACTAATCAAAGCTCCTAAGTCTCCTGGTCTTATTAGCATGGCTTTGTGTAGTAGATGTCCAGTGGCACAGTCTTGAGAAGAGTTCAGTTGCAGGCCAAGTTTAGCCACAGCCTGTGCCCCTCCAGGAACTCCTGTTAAGATTCAGCAAACAATCTACAGATGCTATGCATTTAGTTATCTCAAGAGGCTATGCCAGAAACCAAGGTCAGTTGCCACCAGTATGTTTAAGTGCTGCTCAGCAAAGAACACCAAATTCGCAGAGGATGCACCTTGATGTGGCTTTGTTGGGACCACGAGTTGAGGGAGGCCGAGTTTAAGGTATTTTTCTGCATGGAACAACCTCTGTTATCTAGTTTGATGAAGTCACAACTATGGAGCCACTGAGTTCCTACACTGGAATGTGGGGAGGGCTCAATGGAGGCCAGATGATATCGGGGACACTTCTGCCCAGAAGGGAACCTCACCTCTTGCCCTCACTTCAGCAATTCATTGATTTCCTGTAAGTTCCTGCTGCCCCCTGTTCATTCAGCCTGGTGTTGGTGGTCAGAGCATGCAGGTCTGTCACTGCAAAAGTCCGCTCACAGACATGGCCCCTTTGAGGGGCATCTGCAGCTGCAGGCTTCTGCTTCCGCAACCTCTGTTTCACTCAGCCACTAGCAACTGAGCAGTCTCGCGTCTTTGCAGAATCCTAACTTCTACCATTGCAGGTTAATTAATTATGTCTCCCCCTAATTGTAATGCTTCTATTCATCTAGGTTCCAGGTGACTTTGCTTACTGTTTGCTTTGTATTTCTGTCATAATTTTGATTTAATCAGAAGAGGGATGAGCAAAGCCTCCATCATCTACACCTTTTTCCCATCATTTCTTTGAATTATTTTGAAAAATGTTATTTATCATATTTAGAACACCAACTTTATCTTTAAACTTTCTTTTAAAAATATAAAATGTGTCTAATGTTCCTAATATGGACATAAACAAAACTATAGCAAATCTACTGACCTGAATATGTCAAAATATCAGATTATGTACTAATATGAAAACTATACATGCTTTACAAAAACAGGACATGAACTTATATGTATATATTTTGTGTTTGCAATTACATTCCTAAAATTGGAAGAAAATTTTTTTCACACATAAAAGAATAAAGTTTGAAACAATGCCATTCTACTATCAATGGAAATCATATCCAACTACAGTAAGATCTGAATTGTAATCCAAATAATTCATGTCAAATTGCCTTCAAATTGTAAACCAAAACACTTTTTTCTAACTTTATTGATGTTAATTGACAAATAAAAATTATATGTATCTAAGGCATGCAATGTGATATTTTGAAATATGTATATATTGTGAAATGATTACCACAATCAAGTTATTTAACATTATCAGCTCACCTAGTTACCACTTTTTTGTGTGTGTGAGAATAATTAAGATCTACTCTTAGTATATTTTAAATATATTATGCAATGTTATTAACTAGATGTTGAAATGCCCTTGTATTCCTTCAGAAAACTTAATTTGGACATATATGTTATTTTTAATACATTGTTGTATTTAATTTGATAATAAGTTGTTGAAGATTATGAAGATTATCTGTCTATATTCATAAGTTGTAATTGGCATGAAATCCTTTTTTCTTACAAGTTATTTTTGGTTTTGTTGTGATGGTTATGTTATCTTCAAAAAGGTGTATAGGAAGTATTCTGATTTTTTTTCTAAAAATTTTGTTTATGTATGAAATTGCTCATCAGTAAATTTGTTTTTTCAGAATTTGTCCTGAACACCATTTGGTTACACCATTTATGTTTGTAATTCTTATTCACTTAGCTTTGGTAATTCTTATTTACCTAGCTTTGATAATTGAATATTTTTTCTTGGATTTTCTTTATCTTACCTAAATTTCAAGTTTATTGGCATAAAGTCTTTTCAGTCTCTATTTTGTTTATTTCTCCTCTGATATTTATTTATTTTTTTTCTAGTAACTTTGGTCTTTGTTCTTATATTATTTCCTTGAGTTATAAATTTAGGTTGTTTATTTCAGCTCTTTTTCTTTTTAAGCATGCCTCCTAAAATCACATTTGCTGCATCTTGTTGAATTTTAATTATTTGTTTAAAGTAATTTTTTTAGTTTTTATTTCCTCCTTCACCTATTGGTTGTTCAGTAGCATGTTGTTTAATCTCTACATATTTATGGTTCTTTTAGTTTTCTTTTTGTAAATGATTTCTACTTTCATACCTTTGTGGTTAGGGAAGACACTTGATATGAGTTTAATCTTCTTCAATTTACTGACTTCTTCTGAAGCCTAACATATGATCTATTTTAGAGAATGTTCTACATGTGCTTGAGAAGAAGAGTGTGTATTCTGCTTTTGGATAGAATGTTATGTACATAACTGATAAATCCATCTAATTTAGTGAGTAGTTTAAGTTCAGTATTTTCTTGTTGATTTTGCCTGGTTGATTTATTCATTGTTGAAAGTGAGGCATTGAAATCCCCTACTATCTATTAAGATTGGATTATGAATACATAGAAAATCTGAATAGAACAATTACTAGTAAGAAGGTTGAATTAGTAATAAAAAACCTCCCAAGAAAAAGCCCAGGACCAGATGACTTCACTGGTGAATGCTATCAAACACTTCAAGAAGGATTAATATCAATCCTTGTGAAACTCTTCCAAAAATAGAAGAGCAGGAAACATTTCCAAACTATTTAATGAGATAAGCATTACCCTGATACCAAAGCCAGACGAGGACACTACAACAAAAAATAAAATTACAGGCCAATATCCCCTATGAACATAGATTAAAAATTATCAACAATATATTACCAAACTGAATTCAATAATATGTTAAGAGGATCACACACCATGATCAAGTGGAATTATTCTAAATATGCAAAGATGGTTCAACATCTATAAATCATTCAGTGACATACACCACTTAAAAAATCAAGAATAAAAATTATATGATCATATCAATAGATGCAGAAAAGGCATTTGACAAAATTCAGCATCCATTCATGATAAAAGTGCTCAACAAACATTAAAAAACAAAAATAACTCATGAAATTTATATTGGTACATATGTTGTTGAGTACATTCTATAATTGCATTTTGTGAACTCGAAAACAAAATTATTTATTTATTTATTTGTTTGTTTGTTTGTTTGTTTTAAGTTTATTGGGGTAACATTGATTGATACAATTATATAATTTTCACGTGTACATTATATTTTGAAATCTATATATTGTATTGTGTATTTACCACCCAGAGTCCAGTTTCTTACAGCTAACTTATATTTGATCCCCTTTACCCACTTTACCCTCTCCCTAAACCATATATCACGTGATATCACTTATCAGTGAGATATAAACCTAAAAGCAAGAAATAAACAGGACAGACAAACAGAAACTCTTGGACATGGACAATGGACTAGTGGTTATCAGAGGGTAGGGGGTGAAGGAAGAGGGGTAGGTAGATGGTTAAAAAGAGGTCAAATATAGAAAAAAAATTAAATAAACCATTTGATATAGTAAATTGTGAAAAATACAATTCATAAGGAAATTAAAGTTTTCAATAGTCATTACAAAAATCATTATTTTTAGGTAATTTAAATTTTAAATATAATAAAAGCATTAGTTATCATATATATATATATATATATATATATATATATATATTAATATTTATGTTTTCAATGTTTCATTCTCCATACTTCATTCTCTTATGTTGTTCTCCAGGATTTTCTGTTTTCTGCCTTCATCTCTGCTTTTTTCCTGGATTATACCACCCAGGAGTTTTTAAATACTAACATACAGATGACTCAAAATCTACATCTCTGTTTCATCATGAATTTCTGCTTTATAGTTTTAAATTCCTATTTTCAATGCCTCTGAAGTACTTCTAGTCAATAGATTGCCCAATTACTAACACTTATATTTTCCTTCCTTAATCCACCTAACTTCCTTTTACTATTATTAACTGTATAATCTTCTACCTAGTTGTCCTAGCTAAGAATTTTGGCCTAGTCTTTTACTCCTTTATTTCTTTCAAACACTATATTTAAACTGGTCTCAGGCACTTCTAGTCTATCTATGACATATTTCTCAAGGCTTCAATCCATATTTCATTTTCACTGCCACAATGTTATTTCATCCCCCCATCAATTTTTTTTTGTTCTAGTCAACAATTTCATTGAAGATCCTCTGACTCTTATGTCAACAATGCCACCAATAATTTTTTTACATTAGTGAGAGAGTTATCTTTCTAAAACAAGTATGATTCTATCACTCATCTACTTAATTATTTGCAATGGTAGAGAGTCCCAGCTGCTATTGCATTTAGTCCAAACACTTTAGTATGGCATGTCCTTCACAATTTGGACCGTGTCAATTTCTCTATAGCACTATTTTCTACCTCTAAGCCTCACACTTTTCTCCAGTTATGCAAAGTAAATTACAGCTGGACTAAACTTCCTTTACTATGCTATCCCTTTTTTATATCTTTATGCCTTTGGACTTATATAATATGCCCTTTCTTCTCTTCTTAGTCTAGAAAAATCCTCCCTGTCTCAAGATTCAGCTTACTATTGCCTACTCCATGAAGCCTTTCCAGATTTTCTGCAGTTATTTCTTCAATTTTTAGTTTTCCCACAGCATTGTGTCCATTTCTTTCTTATAGTATTTATCACATAGCATCTATTTATTTTTAGGTTGTAGGCTTTCTGAGGTAGAGACCTTACTCAGCTTTGTGTCTCCAGCATTTCATGAAGTCATAAATGTTTATTACATGAATACATTTTAATTAAAGTCAAAGAGCTCAATGTATAATGTTCAATCTTTTATTCATTATTGATAACATGCACATGTATGTATATTTTATTTTATGCTGCTTATAAATACACAAATAGTTGAAATTCATTTTTGTTTCTCGATTATTTACTTCCAAAGGCAGTCACATGACATGTTTCATTGAGTAAGAGAACATTTTAAAAAGGGAGAGTATCAAGACCCATTTTTGTCTACTTTTTTCTCTTTCAATTTGCATTTCATAAATAGAACACTTATCAAGGTACCTTTTAAATTTAGTTTTAATTAATTGGTATAATAACTACAAATTTTGCTGTTAGAGTATATTGGTCTGATTAATAAAATAATTAAATATAAACAATTATCCTATTAAAGATCACAAATTGACTTTTTACAAACAACTATTTATAGCTGATTGGTCAAAACAGTGTGAGCTGTAACTTTAACTACTTAAAGTTACACTGGGTTATATATTTTTTGCTTTACATAGGTATTTCTCTTTTTTTCCCCTAAAAAATAAAACTACAGTCTTTTTAAATTTAATTTAATTTAGAACAAACAACAAACAAAAACACCGAGAAAACTTTTTACATGTTGATTGTTCACATAATAAAATTAAGAGATAATATCAAGAAAGGAGACTGCAATTGTGGATAAGAGTTTACTGTTGCAAAGTACTACAAAGTTCTATTGAGCAGGTAAACTATCACAGGACCATTTATAAGCTACTATAAAAATTGTGTTTAAATTGTTTAAATTACTAGCTTACCTAGAAAATAAAACATACTTTTTTATTGAATTTTTTTAAACTATTACTTACTAATTATAGGTCACTTTTTTTTACTGATTGACACTGACATACATGCATCAATATTTTTGAGCTGTGAATTTAGTTTACATAATTATATACTTATATAACAGATTCAAATGATGCTTTCTGCTCAGTCTATGATAGTTATCAAATATAGCCTCTGCTGAGCGTTAGACTATTCTGCCATAATCATAAAATTAAATTGATTGGCACACAAAAGTATAGCTCTGTAAACACAGAAATAAGAACTAACTTTCTGGTTTTAGTAGTTGCTTGAATAATGTTCTTTTACATACTGTTGGCCATAGCATAAAGACACATGTCTTACCAAAAAAAATTGCCAATAAATAAAATATTACCAAAGATAAAATTATCAAAATGGATTGATTAAGGACCCACTGTGTGATCAAAGCACTGTGCCAAGCTCTAGGTTGGAACCAGTGAGTAATAGTAAACATCCTTGTCATAATTTACAAATAAAAAGACGATAAGACCTTAATATTTAAACTAAAGATCTGAAATTAGGATTTGGAACTATTTAATGTAAACTTGCTTTATGTATGACTAAATTGGCAGAATCAAACTCAATTTTGTCCAAAAGTTTTTAATGCTATTAGCTCTATGATATACTTTTACCTTTACTCTCGATTTTTGGCATTGACTATCTATTTTTGGCTGCAATCTAAGATATTAATTTTAAACTATGAAAGCTCTTTTTGCTACAGGAGTTGGTTATTTTAGAGATTGGTATTTTCCTATATATCTAAGGTTATTCCTTCAGGCAATGCTAATATTCAGTTTTCAGTTGTTAGTATTGGTTGGATTAAGAGGGGGCATGCCTACTTTTGAATGCAATGTGTTTTTCATGCAGAGAACAATATAATGTCCATATACTTAATGAGGTCTTGATTTAAAGAGTTTGCAAATGAAGCTCCATTGTTTTGCACTCATTAACAAAATATATAATTTTTTTGGAAAGTCTATTAAAAACATAAAATGCACTGAAATAAAAGATTATAAAAACGTAATGTTTACTGTTTGTTTACAATGATGATTTAGCAATTTCCTTCTCACTATTTGAAAATTGTAGAGCAGCAAAAAATGGCATCAACATATCAAATTAAAGAAAGCATTAGGTTTTCAATGATTGTAATAATTTCTTAAGGTCATTCTTCTAAATGAATGTAAACTTGTTAGATTTTCACAGCTTAAATAAATTTTTCAACAGTTTTTTTTTAGCTGAGTATTTAGTTTTACTCCAGGAAAATCAATGAACACTCATCCACTGAAATATAAAGTTTTGTTTATGTGAATTCACAAGAGACGAGTTTGAAATACTTGATTTTGTAGATGTTAAAAACAAATGGTTATCATAAGGGTTATGCTCTTTGTATTTTCAAAAGCATACTCAGCACGTTAAATTTGAATATAGACTAATTTTCTTGAACAATTTTGGAATGATTCTTTTTAATTCAAATGAAAAAGTATATTTTTAAAATGTCATACTTTAAAAATCAAGTACTAATTATGAATGTAGGATTAATCTAGTTTTTAAACTTAACATATCTTTAGAACATCAAGACAAAAACTCTTTATCTAAATTTAGATTTAAATGAAAAACAAAACAAATCTATTTTTATAATAGTACTATAAAATATAGCATATTATAACTCAAATTCACAGTGAGACTCAGTCATAGAAAGAATGCTGAAAATGAAAGTTTAAAAATAAGCATAAAAAAAGAAAGTGATTCAATGGAAGAAATAGAGAAAAGATTGTAGCCAAATAAAGCAGACCACTATACTCTTATAAAATCACTTCTTTTAATGACTCCTTCTTTTATTCTTGTTTATCTCACACCTATATAGCTTTGTTTTACATAATCTCATCTAAATAATAACAATGTAATAATAATAATAATTAATAATTAATAATTAATAATAGCTACTTTTAAATTAATTCACTCTACATATTAGACACTATTTTAACCATTTAAAAGAATTGCTTATTTAACATTTACAACCATCTTATAAGACTGCTACTATTATTGTTCTAATTTTACAGAGGTAGAAACAGAGGCAGAGAAAGTTTCAGTGGTCTGCCTAAGTAGCAGAATTTAAATTTAGTTCAGAATTTGAATGTAGCAGTATGACTCCAGAGCCAGTAGGTTAACCTTTAAATATTGTGCCTTTTAACTATTTATAGTCCATATGCCTGGTGCTTTTATGGTGACTACTTCAAGCAATGAGCAATTATATACAAAAATATTTGTTTTTCAGGACCTGATATTTTAAAGGCAATACACCATATGCACATGTGGAATTTTCTGTTTTTTTCTGTCTTAAGCAGCTTAATCTATTTGCTCTTTTCAGAAGGAATGGAGGTGAAATGAGGATAGAGGCAGAAAGTCAGTTTGGTGACTATTGTAGTAGTGATTCACTCAAATACTTTCTGAGTCTATACTATGCTTGATGCTAATTAATAAAACAAGCTAGTATTTTGAAGATAGTATTAATATAATTGGAGAGATCTATATGCCAACAGATAATTATACTGACATAATTAATATAGATATAAAATGTGCTTGAGAACATAAGAGAGAGGGATTGGATTAGGGTTTTATATATTAGAGAAGAGAAGATTGAAGTAAGTGTTATAAAATGGTTCCTATGTTTGTTGTTTCTAGCAATTCTGCCAAAGTTTCAGGACCTAGGTAAAATTGACTTTTTAATCAAATCTACACTTATCTTTTTACTTACACTGTCTGTAGCCCTTATTTGACAATGAACATTACCGCCTTACATTCTGCCTTGAACAGGTTAGTACTCAAAACATAAATCTCACCTTAAATGTTAATTCTTCATAGAGGTCTCCCTGGCTATCTTAGGTCATGTAGTCAAGATTCCTCAAGTCACTATTTTATTACCTTCTTTTATTTTCTTCAGAGTGCTTATTGCTTTCTGAAATTGTCACATTTAGATATTTATCATCTATGGATCTCCATGCAAACATGAGAACTAAGGCTGCATCTTTTTTCACTGTATAGTTAGCATTAGAAAATATTTGACACATAGTGTGTGTTCAATACAAAAATCATACATTACAATGAGTTATGAAATACTCAGTATTCCATATCCATTGATTAAATTCAAGTCAAACCCAAATTAATAAATTATAATTTACCTTCAGTTATATTTATTTCTTGTTTTTTTGATGCTTCTTAAAACTCCATAATGTGTTTCAACTTCATTGAAGTATAACTAGAATGCAAAATAATTCATCTATTTTAATTGTGTCATTGAGTATATTTTGACAAATATATAAACTGTATAAACACTAAAAGAATTATAGTTTTTGCATTCAATTGTCCCACCCTTATAAGGTAATAAGTGATATAATTTCTATCATATGGATTAATTTTGTCATTCTAGAACTTTATATTAAAAAAATAATCTTTATAACCAAATTTTTTCTCAATATAATGTTTTTGAGATTCCTAATTATTCAATATTGCATCTATTGGAGGTTTGTTTCTTTAGTTGCTAAATGGTATCAGAGTGAATGAATATACTATAGCTAATAACTTCCAGTTTGGGTTATTATGAAAAAAGCTGTTATGAAAATTCACGTAAAAGCTTTTTTTGTATGTGGGTATAGATTTTCATTTCTTTATTTAAATGCCTAGGAATAGAATTACTGAATCATATTGTAGGAATTTGACAAACATTTTTCAAAATGGATATAAATCTTGTGTCAGATATATAAATGCAAATGTACTAGTTTTCAGCTTGCTTTTTTCTTGTCCATGGCTTGCCCTTTTATTTTTTGATATTTTTATGAAATCCATTTTTTATGATTATTATTTCTATGCTTTGTCTAAACAATCTTTATCAAACACATATTTTCAAATATATTCTACTGCTTTCTTCTAGGTGTTTTGACATTTCAGATTTTAGGTTTAGTTCTATAATCTATTTTCAGTTGATTATTGTAGATAATGCGAGGTCATAATCAAAAAGCCATAGACAATGTGTAAACAAATGAATGTGATATTTCAATAAAATTTTACTTGTGAACACCGAAATTTGAATTTTATGTAACTGTCATATGTAGCAAAATATTCTAGTTTTCAACACTCTAAAATGTAAATGTAGAAACTATTCTTAGCTCATAGGCTATATACAAAAATAGGTGTAAGTCTAAATTTGGTTATAGTTTGACAAGCCAAACTATATGCATTCATTTAAATAAGTTTAAAAACCCATGATTCAATGTAAAATAATACTTTAGTCATATGTATTTTAAGACAAGAAAAAAAGGCAATTATTTCATATTTACCTAGATGATTTCCATTTTTGTTGTTCTCCATTTTTGCCTGATATTTTAAATATTTATCTCTGGTCATTTTCTTTAATCAAGAAAAAGGTCTTTTAGCTTTTATTGTAGTATAAGCATGATGGAAATGTATTATTTTTATTTTTATTTACTTGAACATATCTATAGTTCGCCTTCATTCTTGAAGTACATTTTTGTTTTATATAGAATACTAGATTTAATTATTTTACTGCTAGGTCTTTTTTTAAAATGATTTTAGTCTGTCTTTAATCTCCATTGTCCATTGTTTCTGATAAGAGGTCACTGATTACTGGAATCAATTCTTCAGAATATGTAATACTTATGTTTTAGACTTTTTAATATAAAACCTCTTTTTAGAGGGGAGCTTTTAAGTTTTGCTCTTGGTTTTTGTTTTTACTAGTTTAACTATAATATGTCCAGCTGTGATTTTCTTAGTATATTTTCTGCTTGGAGTTCACTGATATTATTGAATTTATAAATTTATATATTTCACTAAATATATATTTTCAAATATTTTATCCTCAAATTTCTCTCTTCTCCCATTCTAAGCCCCAATTACATGTATATTAGATAATTTCATATTGTCCCACAATATCCCAAGACATTTTATTTATAAAACTTTTTTCCTCTTAGTTTTTTATATTGAACAATTTAAATTATGCTATCTTAAAACTTACTGACACTTCTGTCATCACCAATCTATTGTTGAGCTCATCAATTTTTTAAAATTGAGATTTGAATATTTAAGTCCTAGAATTTTTGTTTGGTTACTTTTATCTTTTTTCTGCTGATATTTTCTATCTTTTCTCTTATTATAGGTCTATTTTCCTTTATGACCTGAAATATTTCTATAATAGTTACTTAAAAATTTTACTGTGTTAATTGCATTATATTATTAGCTCACTGTTAGTTTTTTATCTTCATACATAGATTTTAAATACAAAATTTGGGGATTCCCCTTTGAATCTCTCCTTTATGAACCTCCTCACTTTCCGTCTGCGGTGCTGGTCCTAAATTCTGTATTGTAGTTATTCAAGCTAGTAAGAGTATACATTTTCTACTTAAATTTTAACCACCCAATGTTGTACAGATTCAACACTGCTTTTAGGTTAAAAAATGAAAAGGAAAGAAAATTACTTAGTGCAGTTATCTTCTTACAAGTTTCAACTTTCTTCCTTAAAAATAATTCAAGGCTTTATATTTTCTGAAGCAATTTTTTTCCACTAACATTTTCATCAACAAAAGAGCTATTTGTGTTGTCATGGACTGAAACTTATATAATATTACATATGTGTGAGTTTTTGAGGAATTTCTTAATTTTCTTTACTTACACAAAATTATAGAGAAGTGGGAATCTATAACATTCTTGAAACAGCACTTTAGTAAAAATGATTTCCAGTGTAGTTATCAAGCAGAAACAAGGAAGATATGGACCTCTACAAAATAGCTGGCCAGAGACCTAATTATGTCCTGAAAATTTCTTTACATTAGTTTATGGATGGAAAAATGAAGATATTGTTTCTGTGTGCATGTGGGAGGGAGTGTGGGTGTAAGGAGGGTTGACTTAGGAAAGTATTTGAAATGCTTTACTTTCAGATTGTGTTGCTCTTCTAGATGTAAAATTTTATAGAAGCTGCTGATATTGGAGAAAAGCCACATATTAATTAATGCCTATATCTAAGCATAACTTTCACCTTAGACTTTAATATTGATAAAAACGATGATATAGTATATTGTTGAAAACTCTCAACTATTAACCAGACAATTATTTGAGATAGAGTCTATATTGAAGGGTATGCAAATATGTCTTCCCTTCAGTATTCCTTTATCTAGCATGAGAAGCCAATAATGGTCTCTTTAGCCTACATATATCACCCCCATTGTACCTCAGGGAGTATAACAAGTTTTGAAACTTCTGCAGCCACCCAAATTTTTGGCTCTGTTCTTGTTCCTAAGAAACCTAACTTCTTTGGATTTTCTCCTCAGTCTCTCCAGAGGGTTATTTTTTAACTCTTATTTTTTTAACTTTTTAAAAATTAAGTTTATTGGGGTAACATTAGTTGATACAATTATATAATTTTCAGGTGTACATTATAATCTGACATCTGTATATTCTGTTGTGTGTTTACCACCCAAAGTTCACTTTCCTTCAGTGACCATGTATTTAATATCCTTTACCTGCTTCACTCTACCCCACCTCCCTATATTTGATCATCTTTACCCCAGCTAACTTCCCCGCTCCTTCCTCACCCCCTACCTCTGATAAGCATTAGTCTATAGTCCATGTTCATGATTCTCTGTTTGTTTTCCTGATCATTTCTTGCTTTTAGGTTTATGAACCACATATAAGTAATATCGTGTGATTTTCAACTTTTTCTGTCTGGCTTATTTTGCTTAGCATGATTATCTCAAAGATCATCTATGTTGTCACAAATGACAGTATTTCATCTCTTCTTATGACTGAGAAATATAACATTATTTATATATACCACAGCTTCTTTAGCCAATCATCTATCATAGGAAACGTCAGTTACTTCCATGTCCTGGCTACTCTGAATAATCCTGCTATGAATATTGGTGTACAAATAACTTTTAGGGTATGGGTTTTCAAATCTTTGGCATAAGTATCCAGTAGAGGAATTGCTGGATCATATGGTAAATTCTTAGTTTTTTGAGAAACCACCATTCTTTTTTCCATATTGTCTGTACCAATTTGCAGTCCCACCAGCAGTGTATGAGGGTTCTTTTGTCTCTACATCTTCTCAAGCATTCGTTATTACTTGCTCTGTTGATTATAGTTATTTTAACAGGTGTGAGATGGTACCTCATTGTTGTTTTGATTTGCATTACCTTAATAGCTAGTAATGTTGAGCATCTTTTCAAATATTTTTTGGCCATTTGTGTGTCCTCTAGGGAGAAGTGTCTGTTCCTCTGCCCATTTTTTTATTGTTATTGAGTTATATGAGTTTTTGTATATTTTAAATATTAGGCCCTTATCGGAAGCATTGCTTGCAAATATATTTTCCTATTCAGATGGTTGTCTCTTTACCTTGTTGACAATTTTATTTGCTGAACAGAAGCTTTTTAGTTTGATATTGGTTCATTAATTTATTTTAGCTTTTACTCCCCTTGCTTTTGAGGTGAAATTCATAAAATCCTTTTTAAATCCAAGGTCCTTGAGATTAATTCTTATGTTTTCTTCTATGCATTTTATTATTTCAGGTCTTATATTCAGATCTTTAATCCACTTTAAGTTAATTTTAATGTGTAGTGATAGATAATGCTCTAGTTTAATTCTTTTGCAGGTGTCTTACCAGATTTCCCAGCACTATTCATTTAAGAGGCTTTCCTTTCTCCACTATATGGTTTTGGCTTTTTTGTAGAAAACTATTTGCCCATATAAATATAGGTTTACTTTTGGAATCTTAATTCTGTTCCATTGTTCTGTGAGTTTGTTTTTCTTCCAATATCATGCAATTTTGATTACTATTGCTTTGTAGTAAAATTTGAAGTCAGGCAGAGTGATGCCGCCAGACTTGTTCTTTTTTCTCAGGATGACTTTGGCAACTCGAGGTCTTTTGTACTTCCATACAAATCTGATGATTTTTGCTCTATTAAAAAAAAATGTCAATGGGATTTTAATGGGAATTGCATTAAATATGTGTAATAATTTAGGTCATATGGTCATTTTAACTATGTTCACTCTTCTATGTTCGATTTCTTTTAATAGGGTCTTGTAATTTTCATTATATAGGTCCTTCACATGTTTCATTAAATTAATTCCTAGGTACTTTATTCTTTTTGCTGCAACTGCAAAAGTAATTAACTTGTCTACTTCTTTTTCTGACTCTTAATTATTAGAGTATAGAAATGCTATGGATTTTAGAACATCAATTTTGAATTCAGAAATTTTACTGTTTTTGCTTATTGTTTCTAGTACTGTTCTTGTGCAGTAGGGTTTTCTATATAGAAAATCATGTCATCCACAGAAAATGACAGTTTGACTTCTTCGTTTCCTATTTGGGTGCCTTTTTATTTTTCTCTTGTCTGATTGCACTTGCTAGGACATCCAATGTTATGTTAAATAACAGCGGCCATAGTGGACAGGCTTGCCTTATTCCTGATCTTAGAGGGAAAGCTTTTAGATTTTCACCATTAAGTATAATATTGACTGAGGGTTGGTCATAAATAGCCTTTAATATATTAAGGTATGTTTCTTCTATACCAATTTTGTTAAGTGTTTTGATCCTAAAAAGGATCTAGTCGAAGGTTTTTTCTGCATCTATTGATATGATCATGTGATTCTGGTATTTAATTTGTTTATGTGGTGTATAACATTAATTGATTATGTAATGTATCACATTAATTAAAATATTGAACCATCCCTGTGCCCTTAGGGTGAAGCCCACTTGATCACGGTGTATAATCTTTTTAATATGGTGCTGTATTAGATTCGCTAGTATCTTATTTAGGATTTTTGCATCTGTGTTCATGAGATATATTGGTCTGTAGTTTTCTACTTTTGTGTTATCCTTACCAGGTTTTGGTATCAGAGTAATATTAGCTTCATAAAATGAGTTAAGATGTATTGCCTCCTCTGATTTTTTTGGGAAGAATTTTAGTAAAATAGATATTCAATCTCCTTTGAATGTTTGGTAGAATTCACTGGTGAAACCATCTGGTCCTGGACTTTTACTTTTGGGTAGGTTTTTGATGATTGTTTCAATTTCCACACTGCTGATCTATTTAAAATGTTCAGTTCTTCTTGATTCAGTCTAGAAAGATTATATTTTTTTAAGTACTGGTCCGTTTCTTCTAGGTTATTAAATTTAATGTTATCTACTTTTTCATAGTATTCTTGTATGATCCTTTGTATATCTGCGATGTCAGTCGTAATTTCCTCTCTTTCATGCCAGATTTTGTTTCTTTGTGTTCTTTCTCTTTTTCTTTAGTGAGTCTAGCCAGGGGTTTGTCAACTTTATTAAAATTCTCAAAGAGCAAGCTCTTTGTTACATTTATTTTCTCTATTGTTTTTTTTTCAGTTTCATTCATTTCTGCTCTAATTTGACTATTTATTTCTTTCTGCTGATTTTAGGCTTCATTTATTCTTTTTTTCTAGTTATTTTTTATATTGATGCGTTAGGTTGTTTATTTGGGCTCATTCTTGTTTTTGAAGATAGGCCTGTAATGATATGAACTTTCTTCTTATGACTGTTTTTACCATGTCCCAAAAGTTTTGATATGTTGTACTATTGTTATCATTAGTTTACATGTATCTGTTGATTTCTCTTTTTATTTCTTCTCTGACCCAGTTATTCTTCACTAGCATGTTGTTTAATCTTCATGTATTTGTAGTTTCTTGATTTCTTTTTGCTGTTCATCTATTGTTTCAAAGCATTATGATCAGATAATATGGTTGGTATGATTTCATCCCTTATATTTGTTGAAACTATCTCTGTGTCCCAGTATGTGGAATATTCTTGAGAATATTCTATGTGCACTAGAGAAGAATGTATAACCAGCTGTTCTGGGAAAGAAGGCTCGGTAGATTTCAATTATGTTCAGTTGGTCTAATGTGTCAATTAAAGATATTATTTACTTATTGATTTTCTGTTTGGATGATCTGTCCATTTCTGAAGTAGAATATTTAAGCCCCCTGCTACTATGGTGTTTTGGTCTTTTCTCTCTTTAGTTCTGTTAGTAATTGCTTTACATATTCAGGGATCCCTGATTGGGAGCATAATATTAATAAGCACTATGTCTTCTTAGTGCATAATTTCCTTTATCATTATAAAGTGTCCCTCAGTATCTTTCTTTACCTTTTTTTTGTTGTTTTGAAGTCTATTTCTTGTGATGTTAGTACCGATGCTCCCACTTTTCTCTAATTGCCATTTGCTTGGAATATCATTTTTCACCCTTTCACTTTGAATCTGCATTTGTCTTTGGAGATGAGATGTGTCTCCTGGAAGCAGCATGTGGTTGAGTTTTGTTTTCTGAATCAAACTGCAACTCTGTGCCTTTTTTTTTTTTGGTGAATTTAGTCCATTTATATTTTGGGTGATTATTGAAATATGAAGTCTTTTATAGCCATTTTAACTTTTGCTTTCTGGTAGCTTGGTATTTTCATTGCTTCCTTGTCCTTGTGTTTCTATTTTCTTTATTTTGGTTGACTTTTTTTGGGGGGGCGTTTCCCTTTTGTCCTTGTTTTATGTTATATACTTTAGTTCTTAATCTTCCGTGTGTGGTTATCATTATGAATATGTAAGGGATAGTAAAGGATATACAGTCGTGCATTTTCTTTTGTGCATGCCTTATTTCCATTCTCTTTTGCGAAATTGGATTTTTGAATCCTCCTCTTTTCAGTCACGCTGTCTCAATTTGTCCATGTGTATGCTGAACATTCATTATTATCTTGCTATAGCAATTTTCTTATTCTTTTTTAAGCTTATAATGCCCTATACTTAGTAAGGTTTGTACCCTTTTACTTCTAGTTGCTTGATAGTCACCTTACTCCTAATTATATGTTTTTGTGTGTATGTGTACCATTTTGTTTTAGATGAGCTGACCTCTTTCAGTATTTTCTGTAATGAAGGCCTCATAGGGGAGAATTTTCTCAATTTTTATATGTCTGGAAAGGCCTTTATTTCTCCATATCTAAAGGAGAGCTTAGTTGAATACATTACTCTATGTTGGTAATTTCTTTCATTTAATAGGTTAAATATTTTATTGTACTCCTTTCTGAATTGTAAGGTTTGTGCTGAGAAGTCCAAGGGTAATCTAATGGGTTTACCTTTACAAGCTACCATTTTTGTCTCCCTGCCTGTCCTGAGACTTCTATCTTTGTCATTGATTTTTGATAATTTTAATACAATGTGTCTTGGTGAAGGCCCTTTTGGGTTGAAATAATTGGGTGTTCTGCTGACTTCTTGAATTCCAAGCTCCAGCTCATTCCTTAGATTTGGGAAATTCTCTACCACTATTTGTCTGAAAATGCTTTCTAGTCCCTGATCCTTTTCTTTGCCTTTGATAATGCCCATTATTCTTATGTTTCCTCTCCTGATGGTAATAGGTAGTTCTTGTATTTCTCTTTCATTATTTTTTATTATTTGGTTTCTTTCTTCTTCCTTTTGATTTATATCTAGATTTCTGTCTTCAATATCACTTATCCTTTTTTTTTTTCAGAGATTCCCCTGGTGCTTCATGGTGATCAGTCTCAGAAGATATGGGAATAGGAGCCTTCCGAGTTGGGAGTTAGAAGTTGTTGTTCAGCCTCAGTTTTGCAACCAGGGCTGGTAAAACTCAACCATCTCTTGATTCCTTAATTAAGTTTTTAAACTCAGCTATACTTTTCTTATGAACCCATACTCAGTAATTGTCCTGGACAGAACTTTGTATAATAAATTTTGTTATCTTTGAAACAAGAGTTTCTGAGTAGGGGTTTTGAGGGATAGACAGAGGGATGATAGCAAAGTGTTCCTCAAGAGGATATTGTCATGGTGTAGGCACAATTCTTCATTGTGTGCAATTTGTGCATTGCAGAACATTCAGTATATTTGGCCCCAAGGCATTAAATGCCAGAAGTAATTCCTAATAATTGTGAAAAACATATTCTGTATATTTTTAAACACTTCAGGGGGCTCATAACTTTTTTAACTAAGAACCACTGGTGACCTTCTTAATGTCAGTAACATATTTTGATAGTCATCATGACTTTACAATAAAATCACCTTTAATAAATACATGCCTTCTCATTGCAAATCCTGTGATTATCTGATCCTCACTCATTATTACTCTTTGCTGTTAAGAAAACCTATTGTTTCTACAAATCAACTGTTATTTTTTGTTAGGCATAGAGTAGTATTTCCAAAAATTATTAAGTTAATGAACTGTGCTATTAGATCAAGGAAAAATTTGCTTGTCATTTTGATACAGAAAAGATTAATAAGCCATTTGGATAAAGTTTGTTGATTCCACTTATTAGATGTGAGGAAAAATGGACAACTTGTAGATACTTATTTTGGCTGGTCAGATACATCATGGAGGTTAGTGGCCCTACTATAACCTATTATAAAATTATAATTGCATTTAAGATTGGAAGTACTATATTTCTTAGTAGCAATTTCTCATTTTTGTTCTTGGTACTCATAGTTAAAATGTCTCCCTAGAACTCTCTGTTCGTTCAGTCATTTACTTTGCTTGACCCAGTAATCCTAGCCGTTTATATGTCTGATCAGTTAAGTATTTGATTGTTTGTCTCTATCTGAAGAATTGTTTCAACCAAATATATAGCTTCGCCAGAAAATGTATTCTAATTAAATTTTAAGTATTATATTGGGGAAGCAATCTCTTCTTTTGTCAACTTGAAAGAAAAAAGTTTAGCTATTATATTGCTGAAAAGAAAAGCAGACAATAATATTGATGCCTTTTAGTTGGTAGTACAGTAAAACTTAAATGACAGTACCTGATCATTGCTACTTCTGATTCATAAATATTTTCTTAATTATATTACTTGATGTTGTTAAACTTTATCATGTTGTTAATTTCAATCAGCACTAAAACATGAATTAAACAAAAGTTTTTCAAACTGAATGATAACTAAATAGGTGGAAAAACAAAGGTTATTTCCCAGCTTCTGGTGATACACCCATAAACAAGGAAAAGTTTATTTTAATCGTGAAAACTATAAGCTATTGAATACAATACTAACCATTATTTTAAATATTTTTTAAACCTATAACCTATATCAAATAAAGAATATATGAGACAGGACCTGAATTCAGTGCAAAGATGAGAACTACATTTATAGGCATACTGAAAAAGTAAAATGCTTTATCATTAATTGCATTCATTACTTTAAAATCTGATAAATTATTCTATTTTAGAAGTTACATCTGATAAAAGAGGAACTATCAGGTTAGAAATAGATCACTTAAGATGCATTAGTTTTCTTTTGTTGCTGTAACAACTTACCACAAACAGTGGCTTGAAACAACACAAATTTATTATCTTACAGGTTTGAAGTTCAACAAAAATCTCAGTGGGATAAAATCAATGTGCTAGTAGAGCTCCTTGTCTTTCTGAAAGCTGTAGGAGACCATTCATTTTCTCGCACTTTCCACCTTCTGAATCTGCCACATTTCTTGGCCCATAGTCCCATTTCTCCATCTTTATAGCCACAAATATTGTATCTTTTATGCCTTTCTTTACATCTTCCCCTGTCTGACCTTCTCTTCTACTTTAAGGACTATTGTGATAACTTTGGATCCACTCAAACAATTCAGGATAATCTTATTTTATGATGAGCTAACCAGCAGCCTTATTTCCTTGTGCAATCTTAATTTCATTTTGTCATGTAACTTAAAATAGTAACAGGTTCTGAAGTTTAAGATGGGTGGAGTGTTATTCTGCCTACCACATTAACTGCACAATAGGATATTGGAGAAGTCTGAAGACAGGCAGCTGAAGAGATACTCCTTAAATGGGGTTTTGAAGAGAGATTAAAATAGGACAGAATTTATTAAGATGTGTGATTATTCTAGTTAATTCTGAAATGCTTTTTCTAAGACAATAATGTTAGGATAGTAGAGAATACTGAGTTTACATTGAACAAAAATCAAGGTGCCTGCAGGTCTCTTGGTAGCTCTAGGGGTGAGTCCTTCTCATTATCTTTTCCAGTTTCAAGAGACTGCCAGCATTCCTTAGCTCATGCCCCTTTATCTTCAAAACTAGCAGTGTAGTATCTTCAAATCTCTATCTGACTATGATCCTCCTGCTTCCCCTTTTCACTTAGAAATATCTTGCTATTACATTTAGAGCCCACCCAGATAATCTAAAACCATCTTCCCATCTCAAAGTCCATAACTTAATCACATATACGAAGTTCCTTTTGCTTGTAAGGTAACATATTTATGTGTTTTGAGAATTGGATGAAAATAACTTTGAGAGGGGCCAAAGAAATACAAAAACAGATTTTACCCATTTGGCAGCCTCCAAAAACAATTCGTCATTTTGTTTCAGCACTTTGAATATGTTAAACTTGGATGTTTTTATTTTATTTTATTTTTGACATTTTTTTCTTGGTGTTTTCTGAGTTTTTGGATATGTTATTTGTTGTCTACAATCAATACTGAAAAATTTTTGGTCATTTTTTTTCAATATTTTTCCTTCTCCTCTGGGATTTCAATTACTTGCATATTAGATTATTTGATAGTATTCTGCTTCTCATGGGTGTTTTTTTTTTCCTTTCTCACTCTTTTCCCCCCTTTTCCTATAGACCTATCTTCAAGCTCAGTGATTAATTCCCTGGAAAATCTCAAATCTGCAGATGAGTTCATTGAAAACATTCTTCATCTCTGTTACAGTGCTTTTAATTTCTAGCATTTTCTTTTTATTTTTTCTTATAGTTTTCACTTTTCTACTGAAATTACTCATTTGGTTACATGTTTTTTCACATCTTCCATTAACTCTTTAATATATTAATCATAGTTATTTCAGATTCTCTGTCAGTTGCAACATTGTGTCATATCTAGGTTCAGTTATAATGCTTTCCTCTCTCATGGGAATGTGTTATTTTTGTCCTGCTATTTCTTACATTTTGTATCTAGTTGAAAGTCAAACATCTTATGCAGAACAGTCAAAACTGAGGTAAATAATTTATTGCCTGAAAATGTGCATGCTTTTCTTCTTGCTAAATCTCTAGTTCAAGTGTTTGAATTAATCTAATTAAGTGTTGGGCTGGGTTTGAGGTTTGTGGTTGCTATGTCTACTCTCAGTATATCACAGCTTTAACTTTTTTCTAGTGATATCTTGTATTTAGGGTTTGCCTTAGAGATTTTAATTATATATGCTCTATCTTCAACTTTTGGACTTTGTGTTGTGCTGCTCTTAAAAAAGCAACCGTCTTTTGCAAACTATGTATAACTTTAGCCTTCTTAGCTTCACAGTGGGGCTGAGGGATATTCTCTGATATTCTGATTAAACTTCAGTTTTAGGATGACAATAAGTCCTTTGGTCTTGGTGGTATGAGCTTTTCAATGTTTCTACCCCTCCTATGGTTATAATTTTAATATTTCTATCCCTCTTAAAGTTTTTTTTAATGTTCCTACCCATCCTAAGGTTATAATTATAAACTCAGCATGCATTTTAGATTCTACTCCAGAGATAAAGGATTGTTTTTTCCATTTTTTTTAGCTATAATGAGTTTTCACGAGAGTCCAAAGTCAACAGTGTGTTTTACCTTTTTCTTTTATCCCTACTGCATGAAAATTTAGGCTTTTTTTTTCTTAGAGCTGAGAGGAAGAAAGGTCCAGTAGAGTTTCGTGCTTCTCTTTCAGTGGCTGCTGTGACCTTTCCCCATTCTGTATCACAAAGAGGACTTTTTCAGGACTCCTAATCTTTTCAGCACATCTCTAGGAGAAGAGAAGAAGATTTGTCTGCAAGAGAGAGGCACTCTTTCTGTACTTGAAGCTGCAGGGGTTTTCACTAAACTGACCTTCACCTATTCACCAGTTACCTTAGCTGAACTCTTAGTGGTTTGAGAATACACCTTCTTGCCCCAGTCTGTACTCATCTGTTCCTGGAGAAACCTGCCTCTTTTTTGACATTGGGTCAGTTTGATGCTCTACCACCTTCACATTCTGATAGGTTTAAGAAAAGTTGTGAACTTGCTGTTTTTCTGGCTTATAAAGTTGAGAGTGCTGTTATTTCTAATTCTCTATACCCCTTCTCTACTCTCAGCAGAAACTTAAAGTTTCAACTTTGAGGAAAGAGGTCTATAGTAGAAGATACTGAGAACTTTATAGCCATTGTCAGTGACAGAGTCTATGGGGTAGTTTATTTTCCTAAATTGAATTCCTAGATGAGTGCATCAGAATTATTTTGATTGCTTGTAAAAATAGAGATAACTACCTCACCCAAAACTCAATGAATCAGAAGCTCTGAGAGTGGGTCCAAAAAACATACCTTTTAATTTCTCTTATGATTCATACACACTTAGAAGTTTGAGAATCTCTGGTACAGAGAGCAGATATCCAGACATTGATTAATCTGCCTGTTATTCTTTTCAAATCAGTCTTGCCTGATTTTAGTGAATATAAATGCATTGTTATTGGATTTCTCCTAGATAGGGAAGTTTGAAGAGGGCCATATTCATTTGCTTATCATAGAATCAGCAGTGGCTAACACTGTGTCTAGCATATTATAAGTTATCAACAGATGACTATTGATAAAAAAATGTTTGAGTACTTGATTAGTCTGTTGTTGAGACATAATCAGAGTAGTGTAAAACAAGTATACTTTTAGGTTGTGATATGATGCGTTTTTTTCTTTAAGAATAAAAAATAAATAAATGGAGTTTTATTTAAAAGAAAAACTTTGTAGGAGCTAAGTATCATGGAAATTTTACTGGATACTTTGAGTGATTGGTTTGTCCTGGTTGGGAACTCAGTTGGATATTTTGCTTTAAAAGAAAAGGGAGTTCCTCAAGGAAGTAAATTTCCAAACAGAAATGGAGTGAACTGCTCTTATTTTGGAGTTTCAGAAGATGCAAGTTGATAATTTTTCACCACCAAATATACTTGAACTCATTACAATAAACAAGAATTTTCCACATGCTTGCCTTAATTAATTATTAGAAGAAACCTTCCTCACACAATAACCATGTGACCATACCAATGCACAGAAAATTCTC